>APFE031230910.1:12271-40468 GCA_000404065.3 Pinus taeda
TTATGTTGAGATTCAAACCAAAATAATTTTGCTTTCACTCCTCAATTGGTGACTTGACTCAAGGGCCAAGTGATATGAAAAAAACCCAACATGAACCTACAGTAGAAGTTGGCAAGACCTAGAAAGGTGCGGAGCTCTGTCAGAGTGGTTGGAGATGGTCAATATCGAATGACTTGGATCTTGGCTGGATCCACATGCACCCCCTATTCATCAATAATGTATCCCAGATACTAAACTTGGGTCATGCCAAAAGTGCATTTCTCCAAATTGGCACATAACTTGTGTTGTTGTAGTGCTTGGAGAACTTGTCGAATGTGGTGGAGGTGCTCTTCCCAACTCTGGCTGAAGATCAGGATCTCATCCAAGTATTTCACTATAAATGAGTTGGTGAATGGCTACAAGATGTCATCCATTAGCCTCATGAAGGTTGCAGGAGCATTCGTTAACCTAAAAGGCATAATCAACTATTCGAAAAGGCCCTCCTTGGATTTGAAGGCAGTCTTCCACATATCGAAGGGTTCAATTAGTACCTAGTGATATCCTGACTTCAAATCGATCTTGCTGAAATATTTTGCCCCTTTCAGTTGGTCCAAAAGGTCATCAATCCATGGGATCAGGTACCTATTCAAGACAGTGATCTTGTTCAGCACCCGATAGTCAATATAAAGTTTCCAAGTCCCATCCTTCTTCTGTACCAACATGATCGGGCTCCCATAGGGTGATGAACTTGGTCAGATGTGACCTTTCTGCAACAGCCCCTGAATCTACCTCTTGATTTCATTGTTCTCCATAATGGAGCACTGATAGATTGGTCCATTAGGCAGCAGTGCACCTGGGGTCATATCAATGGGGTGATTGACCTGATAGTGTAGAGGAACCCCTACAGGGGAGGTGGAGATGTCCTCATACTTCTCTATGACCCTTTCCATCTATATTTGTCATGCGAAGGGGCCTTTTCTGGAGGTCATGGCCACCATCTTCTTCTTTCCTTGATAGCGTCTCATCAGGAAAACAAATTTCCCAGTTTTGGAAATGAGCTTACTGCATTGTTTTGCAATAACCAAAGAGATGGCAGTAGGTGGTGCTACCTCTGATATCCTGTACAACTTATTTCCCAAAGTAACAATAACAGCACGAGGCCTGGACTCGTATACAACATGTAGCTTCCACAAGTATGGTTGGCCTAATAATACATCACAAACATCAAGGGGAGAAACATCACACAATACCTCATCCGTGAAGGGCTTGATGTTGTACAGAAGGCAACACTGCTGCCTCACGCGAAGATCCCGTCCTTGGTGAAGCCACCCAATGGTGTATGGTTGTAGATGTGCTGTGGTCGGTAAGCCCATATGCTTCACGACCTCTACCAAAATGAGATTCTTTTGGCTCCTGCTGTCGATAATGAACTGTAGCAGGGAGCCCTTTACCCACATCTAGGAGTGGAAGAGGTGATCCTCCGCCTCTGGATCTTTGGGTTCCTCCTTTTGGATCTTCGTGGTGGTAATAGTGGCGTTGGGCTTCGCATCAATAATTTGCTTCCCTTTCTCATTCCCCTTATCAGGTTCTGACTCAGAGTCTGAACATGCATCTGATTCCTAAGACTTTAGCTCAACCACCAGTGACTGCTTGGCCCAACACTCACTTGTGTTGTGAGTGGAGCTCTTATGGAACTCACACCACTTTCCCGTTTCCTTCTTTGGCTTCACAGTGTTGTTCTTTTCTTGCAGCTTTGGCGGGTTTTCCTAGGCCACCCCGCATTCGCTCTGTCCTTTATTCAATGGTTTGGGGACACCTTTCCCTTGCTTTGGATTTGTAGATCCAAAGTCTCGCTTCCTCTATTTAAACTTCTGCTCGATCTTGACAGCGTATCAGTACGTCGTGTTGAGCGAGGAGATGTCTAGGAACTCCATCTCGTTCTGGATGTACCTGTGTAGGTAGGCACAGTATTTGAGTACCAAATGCAGCTCAGAATCCTTGATACCTAACTTTGTGCGAAGGGTATGATATTGGTAAACTATGGTACATCTTGATCCCTTCCCTGCCGCAGTGTGGTCCACTTTATGTATTTATCCTCATAGATTCTAACATTGTAGTACTGCTCCTTGACGGCATTCTAGAATGAATTCCATGTGGGTGCGGCTGAAAACAGTGAGGTCATACTTTCATCCTTCTGCTCGCAGTAGGTTTCTTACCAGTCCTTGACGTGGGGGCGGCTTTGAGAAGAGTGAAAGTAATCTTTTGCCGGCCGGAAAAATCATGAACAGGAAAATACCCTTCTAGCAGGTTTAACCATTTATCTACAGCATCTACATCTATTTGACCCTCGAATGTGGGAATGTCAAAGTTAACTTGTAACTTAAAGGGTGTGGAACTTTCAAAGTAGCTACTGGAAGTAGAATTGTCACCCCTGGGTAGCCACTGAAGGATCTGGGCAAAGTTATCCATCATCACATTCCTTTGTCGCTCGAGGGCCTCTTCAAGCAAGATTTTGATAGGATATCCTGCCCCCTCGTCTTTCTTTTCATCCACCATGGGAGGCCATCGGGATTTTCCAGGCTGGTCTTGCAAAGGTTCGACCAATTCAAGCACTAATTCCTTATATCCCGACTCCGTTGGGGATGTGCAAAGAAAAACATAGAAAGAGCAGAACCCTCTGATACCGCTGATCCGGATTTAAACAGGAACACAACAAGTTACAGAGATAACCAAAAATACAGAGATACAATAGAAATAATACTTCATTTCATTAATGTAAAATACTGAAATATGCTTACAAACAGAAATGGAAATAAACTAGCTCGGGGGGGGGCTACATGCCTCTGAACTCCCTTAAAATGAGGCTTGTAGGCCTATTTATTGTTGAGAAACAATGGAAAACCCTAAACATCCAAAACCCTAACCCTAGGAGATGAAGTGCCAAACTATGGGCCCTGTTTTCGGTAAATTGGTACATCAACTTCCCGGGGTCGTAACTTTGGCATATGATCTTCGTTTGACGCGCACAATAACTCGCTAGAAAGATATATTCGAGGAATACAAATTTGGGATGAGCAACATCGATCCATGTATCCATGTTGCTCCCATTTTTCCCAAAAAACGTCATTTAGGGCCTCAAAACAGCCCCAGAAGTTCAAGACCCAAAAAACTGCCAAAAATAGTAAATTATGCTACAAATAAGGAAACTGAAAGAAACAATGGTGTAGGTCCAAGTGGAATTGCTGAGTGGCCACCAATATCCACCTGGATGAACAATTGTCTTCAATAGTGTGCATGAAGTTACATGTGCTTCATTTTAATGTGAGCAATAAGGTTATTTACTACTTAGATGGCATTTTGATTGTCATGATATATGATGGTTAAGTTACTTCTCAAAAGGAAATTGAAGCTGAACCATTAATAGTGAATACATATTGCCTTTATCTCAATGTTAACTACACTTTTATATTCAAAATTTGTGGTTAATAAGGAAATCACCTTCTACTTTTTACAAGATCATACTTTGTTCCCAGATCCAAGATGAAACACATAACCTAAAGTACACTTCCTGAGAAAGCATAAATAACTAACTAGTTTATATTTTTGTTCTAATACTTTATACACCAAGCTAATATTGATCCTAAATATATTAAACAATATTGTTTGTGGCCTTCAAGTGGATTTATTTCAAATCTTACATGAAAATGGAGACCACACTAATAGCCAACAGAATATTAGTTCAACTATGAGTCAAATAAATGAGACTACCAACAAGAAACTTGTAGGTAGTTTATCTAAATCTTAGGGTTGCTTATAGTCTAGGTTCTAATGTACAAATAATAAATTCATATTTTTAGGGGTGCTTATAGTTTGGTTGATAGATATACAATTGATGGAGTAAGCCCTAATTAAAGTTCACACCTTATGAGAAGGCAATAGGAAGAGAGTGAAGGTCAGGAAGGTCTGAGGCTGCTCAATTCAGCAAAATTATTTGTGCCACGACCAAGTCCCATTTTTAATTTGAAATGTTGATCCTTGTTTAGATATAAATCGCTTCCCTCCCCCCCCCCCCACAACCATCAGGTTGTGCAGATCCATCAAAATAATCCCATGGGAATGATTTGTCAACGTTCTATGCCATGATAATCCTGTTGGGTTTCTTTGGTTCATCCTCTGGTTATTTACTAATATATAATGTACAGGTATTCATACTCTTTTTTTTTAAGTCTAGATGTTCTATTAATTAATGTCAAAGGTACATCTTGAGAATTGGGAATCAAAAGTCTTTCGGCCTCATTCCTACCAAACTTGTTGGCAAGAAGATAATAGAAAAAAAACATTGACAATAGTCAAAGTAAACTAAGAGACTACATATAAATATCCCAAAAATACCATAAGATCCCAAGAACCAAAATACATCTAACATTCATCCCTGATCTAAAAAGTTACCCAGAGATAGGATGTCCAATCCATTTCCTAGTGGTGAAGGAGGATGAAAAGCTTCATGAACGTGTCCTTTTATATGTTCCAGCCTATCTTCTAGATGGTCCATCCTCCCCTAAATCCTTTTCTTGCTGCAACACAAAGATACCAACCGATCTGTCATCTATCATTGGTTGTTTTGAAGGTCGCTCATAAAAGCAATAATTTTGTTTCTATCCTCATGTCGGTCGCGTGTGAGCTACTCTAGAATCATGATGACCTGTTGAATCTGAGTTTCCAGAGAAACAAATCGAGCTAGCATTTCTACTCTTCCAAGAGAATGAGTAGTTGTTGCTCCAGTTCTTTCCCAAAAACCTAAATTTCCACATGGTGATATATTCCATGGTCTCATGGCCATAAACCTGTATAATTGCATCCATTGTTGGCATTGTATGGGCCTCATAATATCAACCTTATACTACCAAACCAAATCCTTACACTTTATGTGACAACTTCCCTATAATTCCTAGGTTATACTAGCACTTACAAGTCCAATACGAATGGTACAATAAGAGTCACAAAGATGCGAATTGGTTATGGATCGTCCCCCCCTCCACCAGTCTTCCTAGGATATATCAACTTTTGTCCACACCAGGAACATAACACAATAGGAGTCTCGGCCTACTCCACTCCCCCCAGAGCTCCATATTACTCCTAGACCTAGAGAAGGGAGGAAAACCCCAAGGAGAAACGACCCAACCTCCCCAATTTTCCACTAGAATTATACTTCAATAAAGGAAAAATACATTTTCTAGAAGAGGAATGAAAGTAATTGAGAGATTCCTATGATAGTCAGTACAAATTATTAAACACAATGTTCTCCCAAGAAGGTCACCGCCAAACCTAGTACTCTTGACCTTGACACCAGACACCATTGTGTAGAGGGGTTCTTGCCCTCTCTTCATCAAAATTCTACAGCGACCAACTTTAAACTCAACCCCAATTTCCAAGAACCATACTACTACTCCAACATAAATACTAGCAGACCAGCAAGAGGAAATAACTTGAGACAAGCTTAGAACTAGGAGTGAGAATTTTACTAGCGGATTGTGATTTCAAGTGACCTCAAGTGAATTCACCTTGGCATCCAGGTATAACTATTGTCTTTCCCTCTCAATCCAAAAGAGCTAGCCTAAATTTTGTGTAGACCTCCACAAGATTGGGTCCCAAATCATTTTACACTAAATCGTTTCCATGGAAGAGATAGAACCTCTAGAGCATGAAGACACTCCCTTCCTCGTTGTCATAGTTTGGAGGGCTATGGATGGGGAAGACAGAGAGCCTCCCTACACTCCTAAAGAATCATTTCCAACCAACTTCTTACCTCCCATTACCATGCACATACAACAACAATCTAGAGGACCTCAATTACCTATTATACTTGTAAAACTTTCAAGAAACTTTGGCTCCCTCTCACCACCCTCATCAATACATATGTTGCATAGGTAGAGAAGTAAATGCCCCACCCTACACTTCATTCATTATAGATATCAAACCCCGTCGAGGAATATATAAGTATTCATACCCTTCAAAATATAATCATTTTTTAATTAAATAACAAGCACATCGAGAGAAGCAAAATAAAGACAAAGAAAATGCATAAATATGAACAAGTTCGAAGATATCTTATATTCTCCTTGGTTGATCCTCTTAAGTTTTCCACTTGAATTTTTTTTACAATAGAGGATACCAAGGTTATAAACAAGCTTCTTACAAAATTAATATCATGGGAAAATGTCATGGGCTACCCAAAAACATATACATGTAAATTACCAATGATAAACCCATCACCACTAATTAAAGGTTAACCTAACAATTCTTGACTTAGCCAAATTAACCTAACATTTTTTATTGCTAAACTAACTTGAAACTTTTAAGATGTGTAGCTTTCGACATTCTTAAAATATATTTGTGTAGCTTGAAACTCTTAAGATAATTGTGATAGGCTCAAGGATTAGAACTCAAGTCATTATACAAGTATATATTAATCATGTTTCCCCCTAGGTGATGTCTACCACCTAGGAAAATCCCACAAAGATAACACGATTCATCCCACAATAGCAACATCATAAGAGAATGGAACATAAATAAGTGTTTTCCCCTTGTGGATTACATATGAATCTATTGGTTCTTATGTCATTGTTTGCAATGAGGGACAAATTGATAGGATATGTAGACACTTAGCAGTTAGTTAATTTCAACTTGGTCTTATGTGTCTATTAGGTAAAAATGTGTTTCTTTCATATGTATTAGTTGTGTTGTAATCTAATATTTACACTATGTTCTAGACATATAGCGATTTGATGTGGAACACCTAATCTGCTAAGGTTTATGGTGTGGAATGTGAACAGTCATTCTAAAAAACCTCTTGGAATATTAAACCAAGGGTCAAAAAAATTGTATTAATTTGTACATCTTTGTGAATAATAAAAATCTCACGAGTTTATCTAATGTTTCCTATTCATTTCTATGAGTTTAACACGACTTCTCCTTGATACTAATGACTATTGGTCCATGGATTAACACCTAGTTTAATGTTAGTTCCCTCATTCATGTGTTATTTCCTAATTTTGAGTTAAAGGTGGGGTTCTACATATGATTTGATGGTGAATTAAATACTTTTGATGTAATTATCCCTTGTTGGTGTGAACCATAGGTTGGAATTTATGTTTTATTGTTATAATGGGGGATTTTTTTTTTTAACAAGATCGGGTAGTTTATATATTACCAAAATCACCAAAATCTTTGATGGAGCAAGCTCCTATTACAAAAGACTGTACCATGAAAAACATCTAAGCCATGAGATAAGAACACAGTCTCTTCTCCTAGGCTTGTGCTCAGGACTTCATGTATTTTTATGTGTATTCTAGTGTACTACTTAACAAAATGACCTACTAGAAAGAGAAATTTGCATGTCATGAGCTTTTTGACAGGTTTTCAAGGCTTGAAGACTAATTGCTCTTGATTTGACTAATTCTTCTTGTCATAATTGTCTGAGTTCTCTCCTTCATTGCTCAAAGAGTTCTCTCCTTCAATGGGTTGAATTCCATGTGAATTGTTTGCTTGTTCTTCCATTGTCTTTGAATTTCGCTGTGTGATGAGCCCCGAAAATGGGTAACGTATTGGGCTTATTTTGCCTATTGTTATCCATTAATCCACCATTCTTCATAGTTTATGCATTCTTTTGAGTATATTTATGTTAATTGAATGAATGAGAATAGTCACTTGCCCATGAAGTCTAATACGTGCTTATTGCAGATTTTTGGACATCTTTTGAACCAAGGTCAAGAATTTATGAGCTAGTTGACAGCCAAGTATGAGGGGACAAGGCTGAGGATTTGTAGGAAGGGGGTATCCTGCACTAAATGACCCTTCCTTGAGTTCTCCACCATCAGCTCGAAGTTCAGCAGCCCACCGGAGATGATCCCCAAAGGCAGTCAAGCAGCTTTTGTAAAAGTGGCTGATTACCTGTAGTTTTGAGCAGCCAAGCCCCTTGAGTTAAGGAGGGCTGTTGGAGGTCCTCGTAGTGCATAAATAGGAAGGCTTCCAGCCTTCCTGGGTTACTTTTTGAACATTTGTATTTCGCACTTTAGTGCTACTCTGTTTCTCAGCCCATTTTGGAGCTTCTGCTCTAAAACATTTTTGTGACATGGTTATTTTTTGAGTAATGGAAATTAGTTTTAGTTTGCATCAGCTCTGAGCTTCTTCTTAGGAGCTTTTAGCTCTTGGGTTTGGGCCCAGCCCAAGTGCCAAGTCCTCCTCTATGTACTGTTATATGTTTTTGTTGCCTTCAAATAATTTATGCTAGTAGATTAGAATCTTGCTTGGTTACCTAGGTCATTTTTGATGATTGAAAAAGCATTTCATGTTTCAAAGTGATTTGATAGGTTGGTAACAAAAAATATCTTCAAAAAAATGCCATCAAGCAACCCTGGATCTCACCTCTCCCTCCTCGGGACTATGAGCTGAGACCAAGGTGTCCTTGCTACCACAAAAACATTGTTCTTGCTTTTTCATGCAATTGTTAGTGTTAGATTCTTAGTTTCAAGAGTTGATACGAGATGTGATTACATGTTTAGATCCATTCTTGCTTAGTTTTCATAGTTATTTTACATGATTCTCTACCAATAAATTTATGTTCATCATGGTTGTTGGTTTCTAGGTCAAATTAGGTCAAAATTGCTAGATATTTGGTTTCAATAGTATTTGTTGGGTCAGTTTTGGCAAATAGTGTGTAGAACCCCTGTGATACCTCCCTGCCTACCCTTCCTCCATCAGCACAGCCTGCTCCATCCCCTAACTCAAATTCTTACTTCTCATTTACCACATTTTCTCACTTTGCCCTAATTTGTTCATTCTTATGCAACATTGCTCCCTCCATCCTTGACGAATCCAATCATCCTAATCACTTCTCAGCCTCATTCACCAAGTCCTAGACCCCTTCACATCCTCATCCAACCTCCATTTCCATTTTTTCACCTTTATTCCACCATCAAACCTCCAACATCCTCTTTCAGAACATCCTGTAGAACCCCTGAAAACTTCCTGTAGAAGCTCACGAGAGTGGTTTTTTAAGATCCGGTCACTGTGAAACTCTCTGGAAGGGTGCTAGGGACCCTTTAGGCCCTCTTCTCACCTTCCCAACCTCCTGCAAGCACCCTCACCATTTCCTTTCATCAATCGACCTCTGCACAGTCAAAAATAGTTAAAACATGCATGATAATTCTACAAGATTACTCAAAAATACAAAAAGATGTTCCTTTTCAAATTTCACTTCAGAAGTAGATTAGACACATGCACTTTACCTTCCCAAGAGTCAATGGCATCCATTTATGGAGCTTTCATTCTTTTTCTTGCACCAAGTAGGGTTAGTCAGTAAAACTAGGGTTTGCTAGGGTTTGCATTTCCTTTCAGCTTTCCGCTTCTTTTTGCAAGTAGATTAGCCTCCTTTGATTTAGCTTTCATCCATCACAGTTAAAAGCTTCTTCTAATAGCTCATAGAAGTTGGCTTAAGCTCCTAGCAGACTTGTGCTAGTTGATCCAGTGACAGCCTGTGGCAAGAGCTAGTACTTGTGCATATAGCATCGTCGCTTCCAAGTTTGTTACGAACTACCAAGTTGATAAAAGTAAAGAAGGGAGTCCCAGGAGTTGTAGCATTATTTCTGCAATACTGGAGCCCACCATATTTTTGGCGTTGTTGCCAGGGAAGCGTCAGAGTATTTGTGATTGCTACTTTTCTTCTATTTTCTACCACAACCTTCTGCTAAGTAGTTTATTTCAGCAAGAGTAGAGTAGTTGTTTTATTTCCATTCTGCAATTTCATTTCCGCAAAAGTAGATTAGACATTTCCTGCTTTCATCCCATTTCAGCAAGCATAGAGTAGATATTTCCCGCTTTCATAGATTAGCATTTCAATTCTGCAAGCGTAGATTAGCATTTCAATTCTGCAAGCGTAGCTTAGCATATCATTCCTACAATTTCATTTCAGCAAAATAGATTACTCCTTTCCTACTTTCATTTCAATTCCGCATTTTCATTACAGAAAGATAGATTTTAGTTAGTTTTAGTTCAATCTATTTCATTTTTGTAGGTACAAGCAAAAAACAAAAAGAACAAAAAAAAGCAACCCAAAACATTTCATTTCATGCCTCGTAGGAACAGAGACAATACCAGAAAATTCTTACCCAACACCCCCACCACATCACTGAGTCACCCTTCTCTCTTCTTTGGTGGTAGTGATCCAGAAGAACCTACAGGTGAACCTCCAGAGATATATGAATATCCTCTAACAGAAGAAGAGCAAGAAAACATTCCTCTTGAGACCATGGCTGAATGCAGAAACGGTATAGGAGATGGGGAGAGAATAGAAGGTGCCTTTCCCATCCGAGAGACCAATGGGGACAAAAAAATGAAAAACATAAGTCCCTTAGCCTTACCTCACTTCCACGGATTGACCACTAAAGACCCTAATACCTTTTTGTTTGAGTTTTTTGTCTTTGTCGAACTTATGACTATGCAGAAGATGAGAAAAAGTTGAAACTCTTTCCCTCTACCCTCAAGGATGCAGCGCTACGCTGGTTCATGGGGTTACCTGGAAACAGTATCACAACATGGGCTCAAATACAACAAGCCTTTAACAACAAATACCAAGACTACTGTAGGTCAAAGGAAACAAAGGGAGAAATCTTTCGGATGACCATGGGAAGAGATGAATCTTTAGAAGACTATGAAGAAAGGTTCCAACTTAGTTATAAAAGGGCCAGGTGCACACTTGACCCTGAGTCTCTGAAGATGATTATGCTCCGAGAGTCCCTGAAGACCTTCTAGATACACTCCATTTGTTAGCTGGCAGAGAAATCTACCAACTACCTTATGAGGACATAAAGACTGTGTTTAGAAACCACTCTAGGGCAGCCCAAAAAAGAGGTAGGGGGAATCCACTTTCAGCTAGTTCCACCTTCTCCAAGCATGAGTTTGCAAATTAGATGGAAGACCTCAAAAATTAGATGAGACAGACCATTTCCATGCAACTGGATACTTTCTGAATCCAACAGAAGAAAGAGGAAGCTAAGAAGGCTTTGGCCATCTTTTGTCCCAGATGTACAAGGAAGCATCCTAAGAACGAGTGTCCATTGCACTCAGTGGAGGTATGTTTCGTTTGTGAGAAAGACCACCCCACAAACCAGTGCCCAACCTTACCCGGACTTAAAGCCATGTACCAAGGGGCTGAAGGAGCCACTGAACCACTCTACTTCCTCAACCAAAGGAGGTCGCATGGATCCAGACCTTACGATCAGGGGATGCAAGGGACATCCCAAACTTATTACAACCCCAACCAATCCGCTCACATTCCTTCTTGTGGTCCCTCTGCTCATCTTTCCTAGTCTGCACCTCCTCCTTGGTCTTATCCATCTCAATACCATACTCAACCTACTGCTCATTCGTTTCACTCTCATGTCCAGCCACAACCTCTGTGGAATGCACCTCAGCCGAGGTGGAGGCCCCAATACAACTCTCCTCCTGCTATTTTTCCTCCACCACTTGCTCAACCACAACCATTACCTCCCACTCCTCCAAGACAACCCCAGATGCCTGGTCAACCAAACCCAAACCCCAACAACGGACAGGCCCAACAGGTATACACTGGAGAGACAACATACCCTACCTATGCTATGGAGATACAGGAGATCAACCTACGATCTAGGAAGGTCCTTCTAGATCGCCAACTTCCTCCTCCGGAGGATGAGGAAGAGAAACAGGAAAGTGAACCCCAAGCCATTACACCCTTTCCTGAGCGACTAACAGTAACCACGCGACCAAACCTAGAGGAGACTGAACTTCTGGGAGAACTTAAACAGTTGTGTGTAAAAATACCACTTCTCTAAGCCATAAAATATGTACCAATCTAAAAAAAATTGATCAAGGAGAAGTGTTTCAGGCACCTAAGCAGGCGCAAGAGAGATCCCCCAACTATCAATGTCATAAGACAACTATCTGATCTAATGTTGGGGCAAGTAATTTGTCCAAAATATTTGGACCCCAGGAGTCCTGTAGTTGATGTCCACATCAATGGCACCATAATTCCCCACACCCTGATTGATCTAGGGGCTGCCATTAATTGATGACCAGGAGACACTGTGCTCAAACTTAACCTTCATAGTTCCTTAAGAAAGACCTCGACAGTACTACAGTTAGTAGATTGCTCCACCATGACTCCCGAAGGGATTGTGGAAGATGTCCTGGTCTCTGTTGATTCTTTGGAGTACCCTGCAGACTTCTTGGTCCTTCAAACAAAGGCAAAACTCACTGGATACCCCCTTATTTTGGGAAGGCCTTGGTTGGCTACTGCGGATGCTTACATCAGTTGTTGAGCGAGGAGCACGACCATCAAGAATGGGCCTATGCCCAAATAGCTAGTCCTATATACTCCTGCCCAACCTCTGTTAGAGCATGACTTACCTCTCTGGTTGGAGGAGGGAGATGAGGATGAAGTCTACTCCACACCGTTGTGCACAATAGAAGCCACCATGGGAGGTCCTCAAACTGAGGATGACCTAATTGAGAATTTGATTCAAAATCCACGTCCCAGTGTGCTGCCATTAGAGGAGTTGGTGGAAGGTACCCAAGCCAGCACTTTAGTGGACTTCTGTGTGGCTGATCTGACCTCTCCCAAAGTTAAGAATGTGGAATTTGGCCCTGAAAGAACCTTAAAGATCAGCTCATCCCTATCTTCCTCTCAGGAGAAGGAGCTGTGTAGCTTATTGAACCACCATTTGGATTCTTTCGCTTGGAGCTATAAGGAGATGAAAGGAGTCCACCTTTCAGTCGGTACCCATCAGATTTACATCAAAGAGGATTGTAAACCAGTCAGGTAGCCTCAAAGGAGAATGAATCCAACCCTTAAGGACATTGTCAAAGAAGAATTGCAAAAGTTGTTGGATGCAGGATTCATCTACCCCATCTCTGACAATGAGTAGGTCTCTCCTCTGGTGCTTGTGCCCAAGAAAAACGGGAAGTGGAGAATCTGTGTAGATTACCGAGAACTTAACAAAGCCACCAAGAAGGACCATTTCTCTTTGCCTTTCATAGATCAACTGTTAGATGGACTGGCAAGGAAGAAATTCTTTTCTTTCCTAGATGGGTTCAGCGGGAATAATTAGATCCAAATCAGCCCGGAGGACCAAGATAAGACCACCTTCACTTGTCTATGGGGTACCTTTGCCTACCGGGTCCTTCCCTTTGGGCTATGCAACACTCCTGCCACTTTCCAAAGAACAGTACTGAGCATATTTGCTGAGTTGGTTCATGATTCGGTAGAAATCTATATGGATGACTTTACTCCTTATGGGTCCAGCTTCCAAGAAGCATTGGCTAACCTGGGAAAAGTTCTAACCAAGTGTATTGAGATGAACCTATCCCTTAGTCTCAAAAAATGTGAATTCCTGATGACTAAAGGGACCGTGCTAAGTCATACAATTTCTCAGCAAGGATTACAGGTGGATCCCAACAAAATTTCTATCATCCAAAAGGTTCCACCTCCTCAAAAGGTAAGAGATGTTCGAAGTTTTCTAGGCTTAGCAGGATATTATAGAAGATTCATTAAAGATTTCAGTAAGCTAGCCTCGCCATTGTTTGGTCTTTTGGGAAAAGATGTTGAGTTTATGGACTGACAACTGTCAAGGGGCTCTGGATGAGTTGAAAGATAAGCTGGTAACCACCCCAATATTGAGAGGTCCAAACTGGGCCCTACCTTTCCACATCCACACTAATGCCTTGAACAAAGCCATAGGGGCAGCCTTAGGACAAGTTGAGGAGAAACTACCATATGCCATATACTTTGTCAACAAAAACCTGTCCAAGGCAGAATTGAACTATATTGTAACCGAGAAAGAGTTCCTGGTTGTAGTCCATTCCCTAAACAAGTTCAGACACTACATCACTGGTTATCAAACATTTGTACACACTGATCATGCTGCGATTAGGTATTTAATGAATAAACCTGATGTAAATGCTCGTATCATTAGATGGTTACTTTTGTTGCAACAATTTGATTTGACTATTATTGACAAGCCAAGTAAGGAAAATGTTGTTGCTGACTTTCTGTCTAGACTAGATTTGCCTGCAGGTGAAGACGGGACGGTAGATGATCAAATCCCAGATGAACACTTGTTTGCTATTTCAGTACTTTCCCTTTGGTTTGCTGATATAGAAAATTACTTGGTTTCAACACAGTTCCCTCCGCACCTATCCTCAAAAGAGAAGAGAAAAATTGTGAGGAAAAGTGCCCCATTCACTTGGATTGGGGGCAACGTGTTTAAACTTGGCCTAGATCAGATCTTGAGGCGTTGTGTTAGGGAGGAGGAAGTTTTTGACATCCTCCTAACCTATCACGATGGGCCCTGTGGAGGCCACTTTGTAGCAAAAAGGGTTGCCTTCAAAATTCTACAGGTAGGCTATTATTGGCCCACTCTTCATCAAGATGTCAGAAGATACATCATCCAATGTGACCGATGTCAAAGGATGGGGAAATCGACTCCAAGGGATGAAATGCCCCTCCAACCTCAAGTGACTTTTGAGCCATTTGAGAAGTGGGGCTGGACATTGTGGGTCCTATCAACCCTCCTTCAAAACAAAAGTCTTACATCATTGTATGCACAGACTACCTAACAAAGTGGGCAGAAACAAAAGCAATCAAGGCAGCGATAGAAGAGAAAGTGGCAGAGTTTTTGAGGGAAAATATCTTCTACAAGTTTGGCTACCCAAGGGAATTAGTCACAGATCAAGGAAGTCGGTTTACCTCTAATCTAATTGAAGACCTGCTCGCTCATCACAAGATTAAGCACAATACTTTCACCCCTTATCATCCGCAAGAAAATGGGCAGGTGGAAGTCACTAATAGAGCTTTGGAAGAGATTTTGACTAAAGTGGGGAGTAGCAGCAGAAAGGATTGGGCAGATCGCTTGGTTGAGGCCACCTGGGCCTACAACACCACTTGGAAAACTACAACAGGTTTCACACCTTATGAGCTGGTCTATGGGAAGAAGGCTTTGTTATCCATAGAATTCGAGTACAACACATTGAGGTTGGCAACTCAGCTGGACCTAGACCTCAGCCATGCACAACAAGAAAGATTACTACAGCAAAATGGATTGGGTGAACAGAGAATGCAGGCCCTACTCCACTTAGAAGTGGTCCAACTCCAGAGAAAGATATGGCATGACCGGCACCTTAACGAAAAGAAATTTCACCCAGGAGGTTGGGCGTTGTTATATGACTCAAGATACAAGGATTTCAAAGGGAATCTGAGGACAAGGTGGCTAGGACGATATACAGTGGAGAAATGCAAGGACAATGGTTTAGTTCTCATCAGGACCATTGATGAAGAAGCCATCCCCATGCTCATCAATGAGCATCGATTGAAAATCTACAGGAAACCCTTTTCTAGGCAGGAGTTCATTGAAACTTTGGACAAATCAGTGTTGGCAGTGGAACAAGGCCTTGTCTCTACTCCACCCACACCTTGATCATAAAAAAAATAAAAAAATAGAAAAAGAATAAAAAGATCCTTGGGTGAAAACCTCTTAGAGGCGCCCGGGGCAGACAGTGAGGGTGAAAACCTCCTGGAGGCGCCCCCGCTATCTATCTCTCTCAAAAAAAAAGAAAAAAGGAAAAAGAAAAGAGAAAAAACCAAGGAATAGACCTAACTTCTTTTGAATAATTGCAGGTTGCAGGGAAGACATTGCAGATTAGGAGGGTCGCACAAAACAAGGATAGAGGTCAGCCTCAGGCTACAAGCACCCCTCACAAACACTTCCTCCATGACCACTCCGTTTTCCTAAGATTTGATCATATTCGGGTCAAGATTTCACCTTCTACAGGAAGTTCTGGGCCTTCTATAGGAAGTTTTGTAGCTTCTACAGGAAGTTCCATGTCTTCTACAAGAAGATCCTATAGAACCTTCAGACAGGCCAGAATTGATCTTGGGAGGGAATCTGAAGGTTGGAATCTACCTATTAGCCCTGCAAACACCCTTGTTTCTGTCCATCACCATATGTCACCTTGTTTCATCTCTTTACACCTCCGTTACATCCATCCTGTTATTTGTTCCTGCATAGTCACACAAAAAAAACCATGTTTTCCTCATACTTCCAGCAAGAACTTTTAGTGATAAATCAAGCAGTAGTGTCTCGCTCACCTATCTGTAAATCTCCATCTGGACTCCTCATCAGTCGAATCCCTCATCAACAGTATCGCCCTGCTCGTTTAGCTTGCATCCTAGGAGGAGAAGCAGCTACATGACATCCTACAAGAATCCTGTAGCAATTGATTCCTCTGGAAAACATACTCTGGAGATAAGGACAGCCGAAAATGACAAAGGAAACATGTAAAGGGCTTATCTTGAACGTGAAAATCTCATCAGTAGCCGAAGCCAAGCAAAACCTATGCATGTAGCGATATCAAATGAAGGAATGGGTTCCAAAACCCGTGCATGCAGCATCAACGAATAAGGAATGGGTTCTAACACCCATGCATGAAGTAGCAACAAATGAAGGAGTGGTTCCAAGACCCGAAGTCTACATAACACGACCGTCACCACAAAGGTAAGTGCCTAAACACATTGGTCAATTTCATAAACTATATTTTAAAAGCTACATGCCTATGGAAATGGTTCGAATTGAATGGAATTGGTAGCCAGTCAACTGGCCACCCTCGGCCAGTTACATAGCATCATGGGATCCGAACGAGCCCAGTTATATTCAAAATTGTCGACGAGATGTGCAGCCAACACGTGTGGAGTGTCCATTCAGGGAGAAATCGTCGGGACTGGTAGTGGTGGTGGCGGTTAACAGCAAGGGGGAGGTGATGGCAGTCAAAAACATGCAGAGAAATTATGGCCGTGACATCAGATCAACGGTTCATTCTGGCCACCTCATTCCCTTACCATGAATCACGCCACAGTTAAAAGATGCTCGGCTAAAACTCACACCACCTTCTGTGCATTTTGCACTTGCAACGTCCTCGACTGAAGTACGCATCCTCCGCTTCCAAAAACTATTAACCAGTCGTCCTCCACTGGTTTTTCTACCTGTTTTCGAAAATCTCCCGCATATCGAGCTCACTCAGAGGCGCAGTGACATTCTACAAGAACCGAGGGGGTCTTCTACAGGAAACACTGCACATCTTTCCGGAGCAGGGAAGCCTGGGATTTTTCTTTGTCGAATTAGGAGCTCCAAACGAGGTAGGCTTGAAAAACTCTTCTATGCATGGTATGTTTTGAAAAGGTGGTGAATTGAACGACATCAAATTGGGGAATCAGAGAAAAACAATCTGCCTATGAATTGGAAGAAAAACATTTGCCTATGTATTGCACTGGGTTTCCTAGTTGTTTCTACATCAAGATTCTCCTCCACGTCCTATTTTTAAAATTTTCCTGTAGGGAAGATATATGCAGCCGTGGGGGCCAGACTATGTATGAAAAATTTTTAATTTGCATATCTGTATGTGTGCTGAGAAGAAAACTTGATCTCTGTACTCTATCTGTAGAAACAAAATTCTTCCTTTCATAAATAGATAGCCGAGTTCTAGATAACAGCAGTCTTGAAACCAGGGAATTGTTGCTAATTGATATTGGACACCTAAGAAATTCCTTCTTGAGTTCAGGGGGAAACCGGAAACAACATTCCCTTTTTTGATCAAAGCATAAAAAGAGCACTCTCACCATGCCAGGGGGATTCATAAGGAAAGAACCCTCGGACTCTAGCAAACTGCACGAGCATCTTGAGGTGGTGGACCTTTTCACCCGAGCCAATTGGATGCCCTTCTTTGACAAAATTCGGGGTCATGACGAGGAGATAATTGAGGAAATTTTAATGTCCCTGAGACCTCAATCAAAGACACATGCCACTGTTCATTTTAGGGGTTTGACCCTAGAACTTACCCCTGAGCTCATCAGTCGAGTTACCAATCTACCATTAGGGCTCCCTTGGAGCAAAGAAGAGAGGTCATTAGGCCAAGCTACCAAGAAAGCATTCTTTCTGCCTGAGGAACATCCTGTAGAAGACAAAAATGGGGTTAGGAGAACCAGCTTGCCTCCTCTCTGGAGTGAAGTCAGTTTCCAAATCATGAAGTATATTACATGTGAAGGGACATTTAGTATCATCTATGGTTATCATTTCAGGTTGCTGAGTGAACTAAGACATGGAATTGATTTACCTCTAGCCGAGAAACTGATCATTCCCTATTTTCTTCTTCAATCACTAATTAAATGTGGTACAAAATTGAATGAAGGGATCCCATATCAGTTGACCCATCATGGGCTCATCAAACTAGTAGTGGAAGATGCCCTGCACACCTACATTGTCCCTATATCTTGGGAAGTCTTCTGAAACATGTCTAGGGATGACAATATTATAATTTTGGCCAAAAATATTACCCCATCCAGAAGTGAGGAAGGAGAACACATTGAAGAAGGTGAGAAAACCAATGGTGAAGGAACACAGGACATTCAAGCACAACAAGAACAGAAAGAAAAAAGGGAAACGGGCCAGATTGTTGAGCCTAAAATAGAGGAGAAAACAACAGCACAAACACCAAGGGAAAAGAGAATGTAGAGTAGAGCAGAGAGGGCTAAAAAATCCCAAATGAAGGCTATCACAGCCAAAGCAGACACACAGAAACAAAGGAAAAGACACATCCTGAAATAGCAGCAACACAGACAGAAATAGTTGACACAGGGACTTCTACAGGAAGCATGGAAAAAGAACAGCAAGAGGAGAAATCACCTAAAATACTGGCAAGGGAGACAGTAGTTGTGCTTGCTGCCTTAAGCACACCTCCAAACAAAAGGGAAGAGAAAGGGGCAAACCTCCATGTACTTTAACACAAGGAGGAGCACACGGATCAAAGCGGGCAGACCCCAGCCTCAGTCAAAGGAGCCAATTATCATTAAGGACACAACACCTAAACGAAAAGAAGAATCTCCTTCAAAGATATCCGTCACCTATGAACGAGGAAGCCCAAAAAACTCCACCTGCAGAGAGAGAATTAAGATGATGGACTCAAAGACAGCGCTACAGGAAGCTGAGAAATCTCTACAAGAAACTCTAGCTAAGCTAAGGGAGACTGAGAAACTGGAGGAAAAGGTGGCCAAACACTCACAGGTAGAAGGAAAGACAGAGGAGGTATTGGAACCAAGCTCTCAACCTAGCTTGGGCTCATACTATAACCTGTTAGAAGCCAGGAAGATAATTCCCCATAAATTTGTGTGCCACTTTTCTTTGCACTGGAAGAAGAAAGGATTAGGACTCACACATGGATGAGGATTGCCAAGTCCAAGGGTGTGGCAGACATAGGCCACCTGGAAGAACAAATCAAGGAATCAAGAAGATAATTGGCCATGGTAAGGCATGTGGAGAGTAGTCAAAGGGCGAAACTACAGGAAGAGAATGAGTTGCTGAAACAGCAGTTGCAGCTCCAGGGAAGTCATAGGGAAGATAGGCCCCCCATTTTGGGAGAACAGCAGCAACAGGAAAGGCCTCCATCAAACAAAGAAACCTATGATGAACAACAGAGAGGGGATGGGTTGCAGGCTGAGGTTGAGGTGCTAACAAAATAGCTACAGGAGAAGGAATCACAGACAACAGAGGAAATATAGTCTATAATGCAACAGGTACAAGAGAAGGAAGCCCAACTGGCCTGCATGGCCAGCTGGGCAGTAGAGACCTTGCAGTGTAGGCAACCTACCAAGTCATATGCTTTATATCTTAGAGATCAATGGTTGTAGTTCCAGATTAACGCCTTGGCCCAAAGGGGCACCATTCCATTTCAAAATTACCATCAATTCATGGCTTTGTGTGACAGTAGCTCAGCAGAGGATAAGGCCAAATTATCAGAATTCTATTTACACAACTTGGCCCTTCCAAACATGAATCTGTGGGACCCCAATGCTGCAGTGGGAGATGTGCAACTTATGGCCATGGCCTCTTGGTTAAATCATGACAAAAAAAGGGCAGCAGAGATTCGAAATCTCATGAACAGGGAGCTAAGTGAGCCACTTATGATCACAGCAGAGCCGGAGGATCCCCCAGCCTTAATAAATGCCCACCAGCACCTGGCCAATAACCCTCAGGTCCTACCAGATTACATTGAACGACAAGCTCAAGCCATTGCTCATTTTGAGGACATGGAAAGACTGTTGGGGGATAACTGCATTCATGTTTGCACAAGGAGGTGGACCACCCTGTCCCACAGTCTGAAAATAAGAGAATACCACTCCCAACAAGGATAAGGGAGGCCTTCGCAAGAGTACCCCTCTATAAACAGTCAATGCAAAATCTGCAGGCCAACTAAATCGGCCTAAAGTTCAGTCCTCCCTTGCTTTTAGGACTGCTGGAAGGAGTCAAGGAAGAAGAGGAACACAGGCAGTGGGAGGAAGTAGAAAGAAAAGCAGGATTTCATGACCAAGAAGAAGACATCACCTCAGAAGCCTGGGATGTGAGATAGGTAGTCAAAGCAATCAAAGATGATGAGCTGGATTAGTTTCTCAGAGGACGAGCAACCCATTTAGCAGGGGGGTGATGATGAGCCCCAAAAATGGGTAACTTATTAGGCTCATTTTTCCTATTGTTCTCCATTAGTCCACCATTCTTCATAGTTTATGCATGCTTTTGAGTATATTTATGTTAATTGAATGAATGATAATATTCACTTGCCCATGAAGTCTAATACGTGCTTATTGCAGATTTTTGGACATCTTTTGAACCAAGGTCAAGCATTTATGAGCCAGTTGATAGCCAAGTACGAGGGGACAAGGCTGACGATTTGTAGGAACGGGGTCTCCTGCACTAAATGACCCTTCCTTGAGTTCTCCACCATCAGCTCGGAGTTTAGCAGCCCAACGAAGATGATCCCCAAAGGCAGCCGAGCAGCTTTTGTAAAAGTGGTTGATTACTTGCAGTTTTGAGCAGCCAAGCCCCTTGAGTTAAGGAGGACTGTTGGAGGTCCTTGTAGTGCATAAATAGGAAGGATTCCAGCCTTCGTGGGTTATTTTTTGAAAATTTGTATTTCACACTTTAGTGTTGCTCTGTTTCTCAGCCCATTTTGGAGCTTCTGCTGTAAAACATTTTTGTGACATGGTTATTTTTTGAGTAATGGGAAAGGGAAATACCTTCCTTGGATTGCAAGACTTGAAGACCAAGAAAATAATGCAAGTGTCCTAAGTTTGTCATTTCAAACTTCTTTTTAAGGTTGGACTTCACATGGTTGATAAGGTTGGGATCACTACTGGTGAGGAAGCATCTCCTCTATTGGTTGGTTTCACTAATTTCGATTGGGTTGGTGACCTTGATGATCGGAAGTCTACTACAGGTTATGTGTTTACTCTTGGTTCAGGACCTATTACATGGGCTTGCAAGAAGCAAGGTGCCATTTCTCTTTCTTCAGCAGAAGTAGAGTATCGTGGTGCCGTAGAAGCTAGTAAGGAAGCCTTGTGGCTTCGTCAGATCCTATCAGAGTTTGGCTGTCAGCAGTAGCATCCAACTACACTTTGGTGTGATAATCAAAGTTCCATTCAACTATGCAAAGATCCAATCTAACATCAGCGTAGAAAACACATTGAACTGCACATTCACTTCATCAGAAAGCTCATTCACGACCATGTTCTGGAAGTACAATATTGTTCAACCGATGATCAAGTTGCAAACATCTTCACAAAGGCCCTCATAGAGGCGAAGTTTACTAAACTTCGATTTATGGTTGGATTTCAAGAAGTTGTCACTAAGGGGGGATAGGCTCTAGTGCCTCCTTCCTTCTCCTATTGTGTCATATTTGTAAATCCTTCAATCCTATCCCAAGTGGTTCTTAAGGGGGGATGTTAGGATATTCCGACACATAGGAAATAGTTAATTATAACTTGGTCTAGTGTAGAGTTAGGTAAAGTGTGTTTCTTTACTATGTACAATCTGACGGTCATGATATGTAGTGATCTGACGTTCATTCTGTCCTCGGTATTACGACACTTGATCCGTGGCTTAAACACCCGATTGGTCCATGATCTCTATTTAAAGAGCATGGAGGGTCATTTGTAGTTAACTATTCATGAGAGAAGCTTATGTAAATTTCATTCTTTTATTATAAATTTCCTGAAGTGGCCGCGTTGGCTCAAGCCGTGGACTATTTCCCTCTTTGAGGGTTTTAACCACATCAAAAATACTGGTGTATTGATCTGTGATTTGTTTGTGAGTGGTGTCCTTTGGTGTTCTGTCTAAGGAACTTACCCTGTAAATTCCTACAGAAATTAGTTTCAGTTTGCATCAGCTCTGAGCGTCTTCTGAGGAGCTTGTAGCTCTTTGGGTTGGGCCCAACCTAAGTGTCAGGTCCTCCTCTGTGTATTGTTATATGTTTTTGTTTCCTTCAAATAACTTTTGCTAGTAGATTAGAATCTTTCTTGGTTACCTAGGTCATTTTTTATGATTGAAAAAGTGTTTCATGTTTCAGATTGATTTGATAGGTTGGTAACAGAAAAGATCTTCAAAAAAAACTCCATCAAGCAACCCTGGATCTCACGTCTCCTTCCCTAGGACTATGAGCTAAGACCAAGGTGTCCTTACTGCCACAAAAACATTGTTCTTGCTTCTTCATGCAATTGCTAGTGTTAGATTCTCAGTTGCAAGAGTTGATACTAGATGTGATTACATGCTTAGATCCATTCTTGCTTAGTTTTCATAGTTATTTTACATAATTCTCTACCAATAATTTTTTGTTCATCATGGTTGCTGGTTTCTAGGTCAAATTAGGTTAAAATATATAGATATTTGGTTTCCATAGTCTTTGTTGGGTCAGTTTTGGGAAATAGCATGCAGAACCCCTATGATACCTCCCTGCCTACCCTTCCTCCATCAGAGTAGCCTGCTCTATCCCCTAACTCAGATTCTTGCTTCTCATTTGCCACATTTTCTCACTTTGCTAATTTCTTCATTCTTGTGCAACATTGCTCCCTCCATCCTTGACGAATACAATCACCCTAATCACTTCTCAACCTCATTCACCAAGTCCTAGACCCCTTCACATCCTCATCCAACCTCCATTTCCACTTTTTCACCTTTATTCCACCATCAACCCTCCAAAATCCTCTTTCGGAACATCCTGTAGAACCCCTGCAAACTTCCTGTAGAAGCTCACGAGAGTGGTTTTTCGAGATCCGATCACTGTGGAGCTCTTTGGAATGGTGCTAGGGGCCCCTTAGGCCCTATTCTCACCTTCCTAACCTCCTGCAAGCACCCTCACCATTTCCTTTCATCAATCAACCTTTGCACAGTCAAAAACAGTGAAAACATGCATGATAATTCTACAAGATTACTCAAAAATACAAAAAGATGTTCCTTTTCAGATTTCACTTCAGAAGTAGCTTAGAGACATGCACTTTACCTTCCCAAGAGCCAATGGCATCCATTTCTATAGCTTTCATATTTTTTCTTGCACCAAGTAGGGTGAGTCAGTAAAACTAGGGTTTGCTAGGGTTTGCATTTCCTTTCATCTTTCCGCTTCTTTCTACAAGTAGATTAGCCTCCTTTGAGTTAGCTCTCATCCATCACAGTTAAAATCTTCTTCTAAGAGATCATAGAAGTTGGTTTAAGCTCCTAGAAAACTTTTGCCAGCTGATCCAGTGACAGCCTGTGGCAAGATCTAGTACTTGTGCATATAGCATCGTCGCTTCCAAGTTTGTTACGAACTACCGGGTTGATAAAAGTAAGGAAGGGAGTCCCAGGAGTTGCAGTATTATTTCTGCAATACTAGAGCCCACCACTGTGCTTATTTGATTTTGTGTTGCCTGAGATTCTTCTTCTTTTGTTTTTGTTGACCACTTTCCTTTGGCATAAACGGGAACCATGGGATGTGTCAAAAGACGAGGTTGTCAGAAGATTAGTGGCCAAGATTAATTCACAAAGATTGGGATTAGAGGATGGACGGTGGAGATTAAAAAGAGGCGTTGATGGAAGAGGAGACTGGGGGAGTCGTCGCAACTGTCGATGATTGAGATCTACAGTCATCGAGTGCGAACAAGTCTGCATGTTAACCAAGAAGAAAGACCGGATTAAACGCGGAGATGGTATTTCGGGTAGGTTATAAACCATAAGTGGTAAAATGGAGGGGTCGTCCGATTCCACTAACTTAGCGACACGTAGCATTAGAGGAGAGAGAGAAAACCTCTTTTCAGGTGGGTAATCTCCATGCTTGTTGTCTACCCGAAATCAGTGGGAGTTGTCTGATCCTATGAGTACAGATCGACAGTGGGGATGAGTCATGCAGATTTGATTGGATAGGCTAATCAATGACCGTCGGATCAAGCACCCAATCAATGGTCCTGATTTGATCGGAGATTGGAGAAAGGAGGGGGTAGCGCTATGGAAAAGGCTTTGGAGTGCAGGCCCAATGATAATAATAGATGCAAATGAATGGTTTTTTGAAGTCCGAATAAAGCGCTCAGACGGGTTTTTCCCTTGTAAACTGATAGAGCTGAAGTCCCTGCGAACGACAGAAGTGAAGGAGGACCAAAGTCTAGTTATATCTGTTAGGGAGGAGGGCTAATATAATGAGAGGGGAAGACGGAAGGCGTGGGTGCTCAGAAGGGATTTGCGCTCGCTGAGAGAAGGGAGAGAAGAGATACGAAGAAAGCAAGCTGGGTAAGTAGAAGGGTGGGGGCTTAAGATGAAGTTTGCGCGCTGAACAGAGGAAACATTGTTGGCTATTAGAGAGGATAGGGAGGGTCTTTGAAACCAAAGTATCACTATAATAACATGGAAAATGGAGATTTCCTCGCTGAAATTGTTGCTACGAGTTTTGTTAATTTACCCTCTATTCTTATAGTGCTTTATTTTAGCCCAAAACCTACCTTCGATGAGATAGGTTGCAACTTAGTTCTTGTCACTAGGATTAGAATCTTCATTCCTGTTGTTGCTCATATGAGAGTCTGAAGTTTCATGATTTTTCCTTTGATTTCCCATGATTTCCTGGCTGTTGTTGCAGTGATCTGTCCTTTTTTGTTTTATAACTGTTGTTTTTTTATTTATTGCTTTTATCATTATGATTTTCCTTTGGAATTGATTAGCTTTTAACTTCTGGTTTTTTTTGGTTATTAAGGAACAAAGTTGTGGTATTCCTCTTGGTTTTCATGAACAAGCCCTTCATTTTTTTCACTGCTTGGTTTGCAAAATAATCTTCATATTGATTGTGAATTCTCAAGATATGTCTGTAGATTACATCGCCAGAGCCTTCCAGGTTCTTCCTGATTCTTCTAAAGATTTTGTTCATGAACTCATTGCTTGGTTTTTTGTTTCTTGCCATTGCCTCTATTATTATGGTTGAGTCTCCTATTATGATAGGATTTTCGATTTCTCTTTTTTTTATTATTCTTGTTCCCATCAACAAGTTGTATGCTTCTGCCTTATTATTTGAGATTTTTCCCAATCCCCATTCATAAGTGACACTTTATTTCCCATCAGGATCGAGGATTATTCCCCCTACCTCTGCCTTTCCTGGATTAGGCTTTGAAGCCCCATCAAAGTATAAACAATATTTATTCTGATTTTTCCTCTAGTTTGTCAGTTCCTCTTCACTCATTCTTATTTTCCATATAACTCATGAGCTTGTCTTCCTCCGTCCTTTTTGCCCATTATTATTTATTATGGCTTTGCTGAGCCAATCTCGCTCTTCTTGTTGAAGAGTTTCATAGTCTGTTGTAGTTGTTCCTTTGACATTGAGTATTTCAAAACTTAGACCCCATGTTATTGAAAGGGTCTTCCCTATACTTGGGATTTGATTTTTGAAAATGCACTTGTTTCGTGTCAACCAAATATGCCAACATGGAACCACTGGAATGCATTTCCATATTCTCTAAATTGTGGATTTTTTCTTTTTTGTGTATGGGTAGGCTTTATCAAAGGTCTAAAGAAAATTTGGCAAGGCTTTTTGAAATTTATTCTTATTTCCAAAGGACTTATCAACTGCTGCCAACATTCTTTGGCAAAGATACATTCTTGGAAAAGATGTTGTATATTTTCTTCTGCTTGCATGCATAATGGGCATCGTGTTGGACCTTGAAAACCTTTTTTTCTTAAGTTTTCACTGGTCAATATTTTCCCTTTTAAAAGAGTCTAGATGAAAATTTTTGTCTTAGGAAAAATTTCTGATTTCCATGCTATTTTCCAAGAATCCCACTCTTGTTGATTTGGTTTTTCTTGAAGGATTTTATATCCAGTCCTAACTGTATAATTTCCATTGCTTGGGTCCCAGAGATATTCATCTTCCTCATCATGGTGGATTAGTGCTCACCCTTTTAGGAGCTGTCTGATTTTGCTCCATTTCCCTTCCAAATCTGTCGGAATTGCTGAGATTTTCCAGTCTTGCCACTCCTTTTGGTTCCATAGGGAGATTGAGTGTAAAGTATTGAAACCTTTACCTTTCATCCACTCTTGTATGTCTTCAATTTCTGGATGAGTCTAAAGTGGTTCTTTTCCCATGATTCTATCCTCCCAAATTGAAATTGTTTTTCCATTTCCTCGGATTTTAGAAATGTATCTACTCATTAATGGAATTGTTTTTTAACTAGCTTCCAAACTTGGGTACATTGTCTTATTGGGATATTTCCATTAAGAAATATTTCCCTGGTGCCATCCATATATTTTGATAAAAGAGTCTTTTTCCACTAGCTCTCTTTTCCTATAATTAGTCTCCATACTATTTTCATTCCCAGTGCTGCACTCATGAGCCTAGGTATCCGTATTGATAGTCCCCCTTGTTCATAAGGTAGTACTACTTGCTCCCACCTGAACAGGCTAAATTTTTTATTTTCTTGCTTCTCCCCCCTGCCACAAGAAGCTTCTTAAGATTAGCTCCATTTGTTTGTGGGCACTCGTTGGGGCCATGATTATTGCATATTGGTAGATAGGTAGTGCTGCAAGGAGTGCTTTGATTAGTATTTCCATTCCTGCCATATTCATCCACATCATACCCCAGCTATTTTGATCCCTGTGATGCTTCTTTCCTTTCTTCGATTTTCCAAAGCCCTGCTTAAAGTTTTTTCCATTATAATATATAGGAAGGGAGAGAGAGGACAACCTTGCTTAAGGCCTCTTGTACTTTGAAAGAAGTCATTGGGCCTTCCATTTATGAGGGGGGCAATCCAAGGAGTAAATATGCATGCATGTATGACTTCCATTGTTATGAAACCAGCTCAAGAAAAGATAGAAAAGATAGATCAACGCCTTAGAATTCAGCCTCTTCGAGGGAAAACCTCCTTTACATTACGTAAATGAACAATTCTTGGATGATTCAAATGACAAAACCTCCTTTCTATATATAGGAGTCTAAGGAGTCACAATATAACCCAGCCGACCTAACAATAATAATATAAAGCCACAAAAATAACAATAGAGGGATTCTATGGGGCACAGTAATTACAATATGGGGATAATAGGGGCACAACAATATTAATAAAGGATGCAACTACAATATTAATGGGGTAATCACTAGTATTATAGGGACCCAACATGCCCCTTTCCTTCAAAAAAGTGTTGTCATCAACGCTTGAGTAGTTTTGGATGCTTCTGTATAAATTCTCATCCTCCCATGTGGAATCTTCAGCGGATAAGTTCTTCTACTTGATAAGATACTCTGAAATTGATCGATTTCGTAGTTGTCGAGTTCTTGTTTTTGTGACTGCTTCCGGTTCCAATATAATTTTCCTTCCTCATCAAGTTCTGGCAATATTGTTTGAACTAGGAGCTTGTCACCTATAACCTTATTTAAACATCAAACATGGAAAACTAGGTGCAATCGAGAAGCTGCAGGAAGCTCTAATTTGTATGACATAGTAACAATCTTTTGCAACACCTTGTACGAACCATAATACTTTGGTGATAATTTGTTATCCTTCTTATCATGCTTGAGGGACATTTTCTTATATGGTTGTAGCCGTAGGAATACACAATCACCTACATAAAAACTTCTTTCGCTGCGATGTTGATCTGCCTGATGTTTCATTCTATTCTGTGCCAACACGAGGTTATCCTTTAAGAGTTGTCGGACTTGTTGTTGATGTTCAATGTGATGTTCCACTACTTGAACCTTAGAATTTTCTCTTAAATATGATGTGATGGATGGTGGCTGATACCCATAAAGTGCCAAAAATGGGGTCATTTTTGTTGTTGTATGGAAGGAAGTGTTATACCACCATTCAAC
>APFE031230910.1:43815-62290 GCA_000404065.3 Pinus taeda
AAAGGTGAACATCATGTTGGATATTATCTTTTAAAGTCCCTATGAACACATCAATCCTATGCTCCTCTGGAATATTTTTTACCCTTATGTTCAATTTTTGGAACTCCTCAGTGTGCTCCATTATTGAACCCTTTTGTTTGAGACTTATCAATTAGCTAAAAAAAATGTTTCTTTTTTATTCCTCATAATGTGCTGTCAATTCTTCTGTAAAAATTGCCCAAGTGATAATTTTTTTATGAGAGAAAAGCCATTAATACCATACAAATTTATTTTGTTGCAAATATAAAGTTGCAATACGTACCTTTTGTGTGTTTTGCACATTATTGAGATCGAAAAATTGCTCCATCTGTAATATCCATGTTGCGGGATCCTTGCCATTAAACTTCTTCATATCGATTTTTGGAATATGGTGGGTCTTTTATCCCACATTAGAGTCTATGAAATCATGATTAAAATTTCTTTTGTTCGCATCATGAGTTTCCTTTACAACCTTTTCACCATTAGTAAGTATTTCTTGTAGAAAATTTGTCAAATCTGTCTTCAAATCTGCCATGTCTGTCTTCAATTCTGTCTTCAAACCTGCCATGTCTCTCTTCAAATCTATCTTCAAATCATCCATCTTAGCTTCCATGCCCTTTATCTTAGATTCCATTCCATTTACCTTAGCTTCTGTTAGCTTTTGTGAGTGTGGCATTTGTTGCACTTGTTCCTATAATTTTGATATATCATGTAGCATTTCTTCCTCTTCTTCATGAGTCATGCTAGAGCTTTTAGGTTGCTTACTGGTTGTTTGAATTTTCTTTCCTCGGGGCATCAGTTACTGATAATAATGCTCTACTATGCACTTTGAATTCCTTCAAAATAAATTTTCAAACCAATCTAAAGCAAAAATTTGAAAGAATCTACAAACCTTTTTTCACTTTGTAGGAGCTCGATATTGCCTGTGATGTATATCTGTGCTTTTGGATCATCTAGTTCTGGAATTGTAACCTGTAGTATCCCTCTATGTCCTCTTTCCAATGCCACCAGTTTGATCCAAATTGGATTCTCCAAGGAAGAGTTATGCAAAATCTCCCACAGTGACCTGATTATAGACTAGTTCAGTAGAGCAAACGTGTACGACGTGCCACGAGTCACTGTTTCGACCTTTGGCTCTGAAAAATATATACAAGAAACTACAGTCCGTCCTCTTTCTATACCTTCTTACAAAATTTCAATTTGATGCTCAGAGAGAAAGTTATGACGATTTTCCCCAGGTCACCTATTTTGAATGTAATTCAGAAGTCTGCAAAAATATCAACTTCCTCAAATCATATCTCCACAAATATAGCGCGAAAAGCTCTGAAATTTGGACCCGAAATTTAGCGCAATTTCTTCTCAAATAGGTTTTTTTTTTAGCTTCAGAAACATCGTAGAAAAAAATCTATAGGGAAAATTCCACAATGACCTGTTTGGAGCAACGAAACACTAGAATCCAAAGCTCTGATACCAAATGTTACGAAACCAGCTCAAGAAAAGATAGAAAAGATAGATCAACGCCTTAGAATTCTGCCTCTTCAAGGGGGAAACCTCCTTTACATTACATAAATGAACAATTCTTGGATGATTCAAATGACAAAACCTTCTTTCTATATATAGGAGTCTAAGGAGTCACAATATAACCCGCCGCCCTAACAATAATAATATAAAGCCACAAAAATAACAATAGAGGGATTCTATGGGGCACAGTAATAACAATATGGGGATAGTAGGGGCACAAAAATATTAATAAGGGATGCAACTACAATATTAATGGGATAATCACTAGTATTATAGGGACCCAACATCCATTATATCTCTTGAGAAACCAAGTTTCTAGAGGATAGCCATTAGAAATGGATGGCTGACCTTGTCAAATGCATTAGCCATATCTAGCTTGATTATAAGGCCTTTCTCTTACCTTAGCATACTAGAGTGTACAACTTCCTGTACAATAATCACATTATCTATGATTTGCCTATTGGGTATGAATCCTCCTTGATTTTCAGATATGATTATTGGAATTACTTTCTTGATTCTATTTGCAATTATTTTTGTTATTATCTTATAAGATAAATTGCAAAGAGAGATAGGGTGAAACCTATTGAAAGTTGAGGGGTTTGCCTCCTTTGGGATTAGAGTAAGGTAGGAGGATTTTTTTGTTGCCTCCTTTTTTTTTTGAAGGTATTCTTCACCATTATTAAGAAATCCTTTCTGATGGTATACCAATGAGATCTGTAGAATGCTATTGTGAAACCATCTGGCCCTTGGGCTTTGTCTGGATGCAGGCTCCATATGGCCGCCACTACCTCTTCTTTTGTGGGATCCTTGCTCATTGCAACATTTTGTTCTTTTTTAATTATTCTTTTGTGTGCTTTAAGAAATATTCACACTCAGCCATCTCTTCATTGACTGAGAGTAAGTTTTTAAAGTGTTGATAGGCTACTTTTTTTAGTTCCTCTGCACCTTTGACCTCTTGGCTTTCAACTTGAATTTTTTCTATTTGGTTTCTTGCTCTTCTTATTTTCATTATGTTGTGGAAAAAAGATGTGTTTTTGTCCCTTGCCTTGAGCCACAAGCTTCTGGATTTCAATCTTGCCTCTTCTTCTTCTTTCATGTTTTCCCTATATATTTTCCAAAAGATTTCCTTCTCTCTTAGATAATCTTTCTTGCCTTCTTCTCTATTTTCTTTTTCAGTTTGCATGCTTTCCATTTTATGTTGTAACTCTTTTTTCTTTTCTTTTCTTTTTATTTCATTTTCTCTTGCCCATTCCTTTAATTTGGTTTTGCTATTTTTTATTTTGTTTCCCATATATACTGAGGTGATCTTGTTACTCTTCGCTCCCATGCTTCCTTGACTAGTTCGCTCATTTCTGTGTTGCTGTCCCAAATTGAGTTGTATCTAAACGGGAGTGGTCCCTAGTTTTCCATTTTCCCATGACTATTGTAACCGGTTTGTGGTCAAATTCTATGGTGTGTAAATTTTTTGATTTTGTGGAGCTATGCATTGCTACTATGTTTTCTTGTATCAAAATTCTATCCAGCCTTTCTTTTATGTTGCTTTTGCCCACTCTTTTATTGCTCCAAGTGTATTTTCCGTTGCTTGGCGGGATGTCTATTAAATTATGTTGTTCCATTATTTCTTCTAGAATATCCCTGGATGGGTTTCTGTGGTAGGTTCCTCCAAACTCTTCTTCTATACTTCTTACCAAATTTAAATCTCCTCCTAGAATTATTTTCCTAGCTTGTATTTCTTTTAGTGCTTCTTTTATGGTGGCCCAGCATTTCTCTTTTTCCTTGTAGTGATTTGGGGTATATATATTTATAACACGGTCCCTCTCTTTTGTACTGATTTGCATTAGATCCGTTTGGATCCAATGCTGGTATTTTTTTGTATTTTATTAATTCCTAGGTTCCTTTTTTCCATATTATGCAAATACCTCCAGACGCTCTGGTTGCCTGTATTGCTTCCCCTTCATAATTTCTAGTTTTTATATATATATATTTTTAGTTTCTTGGTTTTTTGTTTTTCTCTCCTGAATCACAAGTATGCCTGGGTTTTCTTTTTCCAGAATATCTCTTGTGGAATTTTCTTTGACGAATGATCCCATTCCTCTGCAATTCCAGGAGACCGCTATCATTATTTACTTGTTGGGTGGTGTATGGCTCCTTTCCCTCTTTGTTGGATATTTTCATTGTTTCATGTACTCATTCCTAAGAAGGTTTCCATAGGTTGTTGCGTTCCTAATGCCATTTCCTTTGCTGCTGCTTCATCCTTGAGTTCTTTGTTTGTCTTTCTTCTTGCTTTTTTTTTATATTCTACATTTAGGGGTGCTTCCTTTTGACTATTTTCTGGTTAGAATTTGTGTCTACTGAGGGGGGGGGGAGGGGAGAGAGTGTGATACCAGAGGGGATGAAGGGGGTTTGGGGTATGTTGTGGGGATTTGGATCTAGATCTTGGTCCAGGGGATGGGGGAGTTGAAGGATCCAGAGGCTCAAAAGGATTAAGGTGAGCAAGAGGATTATTATCTTCTTTGGGTGATGAGGGATGGAGATCAGAGGATGTGGAGGACTGCAAGGAAGATAGATTTGGTTGTTTGTGGACTGTCTTCTTTCTCCTAACTTGTTCCCATTTGTTTTCCGGATCTTCACTCTTTTCATTTTCATTTTCGTTTTTTTTTTTTACATCTATTTGCAAAATGACCATATTCGTGACATACCTTGCATTTGAAGGGGATTTGTTCATAATCCAGTTTTTGTATGTGTGTCCACTGGTCCACTTTGAATTTGATAGCTTCTGGTAGCCCTTTCCCAAGATCCACTTCTACACATATTCTGGCGCATGCATACATATTTTCCTTTGGCTTGCACTTGTCTATATATTTCCCAACTGCATTTCTTATGACTTTAACTGAATCATCCCCCCAACAATGAAGGGGGAGGTGTGGCAATCTAACCCAAATGGGGACGGAATTGGGTACATCCATTTCTAGGTCGAAATTCGGTGTCCATCTATTTAGATACAAACCCCTTGTATCCATAAAATAGGATCCATTCCTGAAAATCAAATCTCGATCCTCCTTGGTTTCAAAGTGAAAGGTGTAGTAACCTCTTCCACAAAAATTGATTGAGATTTTTCCACATATTGACGTAGTCCAGTTCCTTTCTACCCATTTTTGCACGGTTTTGGGCGATGGCCATAACCCCGTAAACTGCCCCACTAGTCCACGCTCCGCTAAAGAAAGTGCTGCTCTACAGGGAAGGGCAAGAGGGAGTGAGATTTCAGGAATGGCTTCCAATCTTTTAACAAACTTGGTGACTAATGGTTTGTTCTTTGTCGGGCCCATTGCAGAGATGAGAGAGGCCAAAGCTTTTGTTGTTCCTTCATTTTCTTGTTGTTCTGCTAAGAGAGGCTCTCTGTCCTTTGATGCGTCCATGGTGCTCAAACCCTAGCAGTAGGAGGCCACTGAGGGGTAGCTGCAAGCTTCTTGCTTCGTTCGCTGGCTAGGGCTGCGTAACTCCTTTAGCAAGCAGTGCGATTTTGAAATGTTATGACAGGGGATTTTTGCTAGGGAGGACATTGTTTATTTACATAGCACAACACTTTATTAAAGTGCACCCCTCTTTGGCATACATTTTCATGGTAGTTTTATTCATTGATGACTACTTGGAATGGGACTATGGTTATATTTGAGCATTAATCTTTGTGCACAGATTTTAAGGTTGATTTAATTGCTAAATGGTTAAAGTAATCTAATAAGGTTAATAATTTTGGCACCCTACTGAATTGGATTTATTTTCAAATTTGAAAGGATAGACAGCACATTATATGCATTTATTTGGTCATCATATTTGGTATATTCATGGAGGACAAACTTGTAGAGACACTTATTACTATTCTTGGAGGTGCATGTTTATTTATTTCATGGAGTTCTGGCATGGTCAAAACCTTAATTAATATTTATTTCCTCAAATTTGTTTTGTTGGAAGTTTTCCACTTATTATTTTGGGGCTTGACTACTTCATATTGCACATTCACCCATAGATTTGGTTGTCTTGGGATTCACATATATGGATTAGTTGCATGCGTATTATGGACCACTTTGTGAGCTCTTTTAAGTGTAACCTTTAGCGCATCCTCCTATATTGAATAATATTTAATTATATTTTGCATGCAATTATTCTTGGAGGGTGAATTCTATGTGGACCCATGAAGAAATTCCTTGTAGATTCAGATTGTAGATTGTAATGTGTTAAAACAATTCACTTGAATCTACTATGCTCATCAGTAGAATAATAAACGATCGATGAAATAACAAAGCATATAAGAGAAATAATTCAATCACACATAACACAATGATTTTCTGAGGAAAGCCACAGTTAAAAATCCATGCTATCTGTATATTGCATTAATTTGAAAATATTAGAAGATTACAATGCTTTGCTCAAGCACGAGCAACCTCTACATTATCTCTATCTCTCTCAGTACCAACATGTGCACAAGCTTCTCTTGGCAGACCTTTATCTCACAAGCTCAACGCATAAAATTGTGCTTCCTATAGCTTGGTCTCACCAACTCGTGCTCACCAAAACAATGATTAAACTTGTGCCTTCATTCCTCTTTTTAAAGGAAAATCGAATGGATAAAATTAGTGAGTTTTCCAACTAAGGAATGATTTATTTTAGGCCTTCTTCTGATTGCATGCACCATTTGTTTAATTTAGATGATTTTACAACTAATAGTACATTATCCATGAACTCCAATCTCAACTTGGTCTTTCTCTAATCTGACATATATGAGTTAATTATGCGTGAATCTTCATTTTATTGGTTGAGCATTGTTGGTTGCACCCTACTACTGTGGGTTACACCCCACTACCGGATCTCCCACTAATTCCTCCATTAGTTGGAACTAGTTTAACTGAATTTAACTCAGTTAAACTAAATTAAATAATTACAACTCAAAAGAACTCAACTCAGGCCCCTAAAATTTAGGAACCACTCTACATGACTCTAAATATACTCCCAACTTGAATTAACTAAGCCAACTAAGTCAAATTAAATTAGTTAACTATTACAAGTTGTTATGAGAATCAGAATTCCAATTTAATTCCTAATTTAATTAAAGGACAAATTAAATTAGGATTTTTCTTGATGTTATTTTTAACATTTCTTGTTTTTATTTTCAACACTCCTTCTCAACAATAAAGGAATTCAACTCTATCTCGATCTGGCACCTTTGGAATGTTCTGCACACACCTATTTTCATTATTGTTGTTGCTACTGCAACATCTGCAACCAAAAAGAATCCAAAAAAGTAAATTGAATCAAGTGTGTCTGCAATTGTCTACTAGGAAAACTGAGTTGTTGTTGACTCTGCTACTAAGCCTCCTGCTCTGTTGTCAACTTTGCTATGTACTTCCTCAGTATCTAACTGGCATTGATCCTCCTGCTACTGAATACTGTGGGGCCCCGTAGAAAGGTAATGATCCATGAGACAAAAAACACCTCAATGGACCCTACCCAAATTTATGCACTCTTGGGACTATGGTTTCATGCCGCCCCAACTCACACCTGGATGTCTCCACTTGAGTGGATGTCTCCACTCAGTCTCCAATTATGTTTGCTCCACAACTTGTTGAGAGTGCATTTGACATAACTATCAATGGAAGTTGAAGTGCCTCAAATCCCTAGTTCCGGAAATTTCAAGGATTGTAAAATCGCATTCTAAAGATTGAATCAGATCATGCATGGTGTGGAGATAGTTGCTTCCTCTAATCTCAATGGTACCACTACTAACTAGACGGAAACCATTTATGTCACTGATTTGACCACATTTTACAACTTCAACAACCATATTACTCTAATTAAAAGATACTTTTGATCGCAGATCTAGAGATGTACGAATCTGGGAAATTTCATGAGCAAGTTGATTTGAAGAGTTATCTTCATGCAAAACAAGAGATGATGAGGGATGGAAAGAATACCCAATGATTCGATCATTTCATTTCATGTCATGGATAACCTCACTACCTCGTGCCAATTGGGAAGTTAACTCATTAGATGGATAACTTGAAAAGAATTAAGCATCTTCATCACAAGTAGATGTATTGCAAACAATAGAGCACAAGGGATAGTGAGATGAAGAGGAATTTTTTATAGGAACATATTCTTTGACCGAATTAGATTCTAGATCTAAATTAAAATATTCATGAGAGACTAAAAGATCATCTGATGCACCTGGGAATTCGTGATCGCATACATCAATAAATTCATCATTATCAGAATGATTATTTCCCAAGGCAACAGATTGATTGGGAGAATTGATTACATTTGATTCACTATCGAGATTAGTGGATTGAAAATCATCCAAGAATGGAAGCGTGTCATCTTAACATGGGGGAATTTTAAAAAGGGAAAAGACATCAAAAGTCTCTTCGCTTTCTTCCTCCTCTACCAATTTAATGTGATTTCCTTGTATCTGATCATAATTTGAACCAACAACTCGAAAATAAAGAGAGCATGAAGATCTAGTTGGTGGAAAAGATTGATCACGTAGATCATGATACTTAGAGTAATGACATGTAGATGATAGAGGATAACAGATGTCCCTTGAAGAAGTAACACTTCCAATGGAACCAGATTCAAGATTGATTTTAAGAGTGCTAATGTCATCTTGAGGAATGAAAGGATTAGCCTTCACCCTAAGCTCCACGAGCCATTTCGGGGTTTCATTCATTAGATCTAAATCATGAAAAGAAGAAGGAGGATGAAGAGATGGATTAAAAATTTGATTTTCATATTTTCCAACTTTATTATCATCGCAAGGAGGCATCTACATCGGGATTGGAAAAGGAGGAGGACAAGGAACAAAAGTTGTAGTAGGTTCCTCCTCTAAAATTCAAGTTGTCTCATGATTTACAAGATTTGGGGAAGTAAAAGCTTTAGGGGGTTCAGATTCACCATGCAAAGAGATATGAACAATATTCTTAAACAATTGTTTAAAGAAATCTCAACCCATGTCTTCTCCCATAAGTTCATAACAAAGGTGAAGGAATTGATCAAAAAAATCCTCAATTGATTCATTAGGATTCATTCTTAGTATATTAATTATGTGAGAACATTTTGGTAATCATTCCTATCAAATGCTTTATGAATCTCCTTCACAAGCTGGTTGAATGAATGGATAGAAGCAGTGACACTCATGCTAAAATACGACATTTACTATATGAAGAGAAAAGTGCAAATGACACTTGTGACACATGAATGACAATGAAAGAGACACATGCCAGAGTGAAGATAACATGAAAATTACACTAATTAAAGTGAAATAAAGCTAAAGAAACAATTGAAAGCATGAAAACGACACTTGTGAAAGTGAAGGTATGCAAAAGCGATAGTTTGAAAAACTCACCAAAATAGAAGTACAAATGCAGCCAAAAGTGAGGGACTGTCAATGACAATGTGCACTGACTATCGATATGGGTTGAACATTGCATAAGCATTGTATTGATGGACTATGTTATGCTTGTTCTATCTTGCGTAAAATAATGCACTCATGAACTTGTTGTGAATTGAGCATGTGTGAGAAAGTGTATGCAAGATTTTGGAGGGTGTTTATCACAACGACAACACTAAGATATGTCAAAATAATTTCAAATATTGATTATTGGAGAGTTTTCTTACTTTCTTGGACTTCAAGTAACTCAAATTGAAGAAGTAATTTTCATATCACAGCAAAAATATCTCAGGTATATGCTTAAGTGGTTTGGGATGGAAGAATGTGCCATTATGAGCACACCTATGATTACAAGTTGCAAGCTGAGTAATTACAATGAATCCCCTAAAATAGATGCAACTCTCTACATATCAATCATTGGATGTATTTTATATCTGACATATTAAATACCAAACATCATGCAAGTAGTTGGAATGATGGCAAGATTCCAGTCATCCCCTAAGGAATCTCACATGCTAGTTGTGAACAGAATACTTAGATACCTGAAAGGCACTGTTGGTTTTATACTATGGTATGTTTTGTACTATGGTACCCTAAGAGCACAAATATTACCTTCACAACATGTATTGATGTAGATTGGGCAGGAAGTGGTGATGATCGAAAGAGTACTAGTGGGAGTGCATTCTTCTTAGGAGACTGTTGTATTTCTTGGCTTAGCAAGAAACAATCATATATATCTCTCTCCACAATTGAAGACAATTATATAGCAACAACATATTGTTATACACATCCTATGGATGAAGGAAGCCTTAAAGGATGTCAATATAGAAACAAATCATCCTATCACCATCTACTATGACAATACCAGTTCCATCACTTTCTTAAAAAATTTAGTCTTGGTTTCAAATATGAAACATATTCCAATCAAATATCACTTTCTTCAAGAATATGTTGCAGAGAAAAGCAGCAAAATGGAACATGTCAACACTAAGTAACAAATTGCAAATATCTTCACAAAGCCCCTACCTTGAGAAGCATTTGAATATCTTCAACAAAATATGGGGATCATCTCTTATGCATCTTACTAGAGCATCCCTTCGCTATCGATGCCAAATGGAGAGAATATGAGAAGGAGAGCAGCATCATGACAGGCGGAGTAGCACAATGATAGGGGGAATAGCACAATGATAGGGGGAGTAGCATGATGGCAGGGGGGTAGCATATGAGGAGATTGTTCCCATCAATAACAAAGGGGGAGATTGTTGGAAAAATATATGTTATTGATGTCAAAGGAAACACCATCTCAAGAACATAATTACCTAGGGTTGTAGAGGACTTTAAGCCCTTTCCAACATGCATTCTCATGCCTCCTAATTCTTCCTTGTTAAATAAAAATTAATTTTTCAAAGAAAAAAATCTATATTTTACCTCTCATAACAAGTTAGCCTCCTTATGATCACGTCGGCCCTCCTCCCAAAATACATGCCTATTGAAGTGTCGAATAAAACTTGTATAAATACAAGTCATGCCTCCTACATTTTAGCAAGGAAATTAGAGCAAGAGAAGTAAAAGTAATTTGAACTTGAGGTAGAGAGATAAGGTTCATATATCATGAAACTAGAGGCAAGTCAAAGCAAGGATTTGTGATTGTTATCTTTAATTTGGATCAAGATTTATTGGTGGATTTATTTTCAGTTTTTGGAGTCATATTTTGCTATATTTTGAACTCCTTTGTTTCCTATTATGGATAAGAATTTAGACCACTTTATTATGGCCTGAACTCGACCCTCCAGTGGAAGTTTTAGGCCTAGAATAAACATCAACATCTAAAGTTTTCAAACCCCTGTACTCACCCTTATTGAGCAGGCCTCTTGGCCTTCTAGAGTAGACATCTTAGCCCTTTTCGAGAAAACTTCTTGACCCTCATTTGGAGCAAAAACTTAATATCTTGGAGACCTAAAATTGAATTGTGGCAAACCTTGAATTAGGATTGTGGCAAATCTCAGATCTCATATTCAAAACTGCGAAGAATTTGGCCTACTGAAAAAACTATAGTAAACTCAGACTTATGAATAATTTCGACCTTGAAGAGTGCAAACATATCCACAGTCTTGGAGCAACATCTTTTGTATATTTTGGAGCAGATTTGAAACTGTCTTATTAGACATCCTTCTATCACATTTGAAGCCTTTGTTGGAGAAACTTTAGAAGCCTTATTGAAGTAGCCTTGAAGTCTTTATCGGAGCAACCTTTGGAAGCCTTGTTGAATAAAACTTGAAGCATTCTTCGAGTAGGCTTAAGAAGACTTTGTAAACCTTTAGTGTATTCGAAACTTGTTTTGGAGACCTCTTACAAAAATTAGTTTTGTAGTCTATTTGGAAAGGTTGGAGCCTAGGAGGATTGGAGTCCTCATTTTGACTAAGTTGGTGCTTGGATTTGTTCAAGGTTGGAGCCTTGAAGGAGTTAGAGACTTTGTTGAACAAGTTTAAGCTTGAGTTTTTGTAAAAGAGGATTGGAGCCCTCACTATATTCATTAGTATTTTTTTTTTCTATTTCTTGTGTTCTAGTTTAACTTGCGATAAAAAAACTTAACTGGAATAGTATAAAAATTGAAGGAAATATTGATTCACCACCCCCCCCCCCCAAGTATTTCCAACACTTTTATCTTCATAAAAATGGATTACAACAAATTTTTCCAGCTTAGCATCCCCGCTTCATGTCAGGTTACATTAGATAGATGTAATTGTCCTCATAGCCAAAGTTAATGAGGAAAATTTTCACTTTGTTACCTCTTCATCGAGTGTGTGAGGATATGGAACAACATCCAAATGTGGGAGATGATATGCTCAAGTCTCTAACTCTTGGATAATTTTTCTATTGTGGCTCCATTGATGATATTATGGGTAGTCATTGTTAGTTCTCTGTAATTTTCCCTAGGCTGAGGAGAGAAACTCAGAGGTAACCACAAAACCACTTGTATGCTAGAATATATCCCTTCTAGCTTTAGAGATGGCTCTCTTTTTCTAGGAAGTTAAATTTATAAAATATTAGGCTACGTATAGTTCTTAGTAGGGTATGATTTTAAAAAACAAATTGGTAGGAAAGGAGACAAATCCATTGGGCATATGGTCATGTATAACTGATTATTTTTGCAGTGATCAAAAGAAGAGAAAATAGAGATTTCACAGGGGCAGGGTAGGAAGTCTCTTTAGATATTTTAAGTATAAGTTCATTGTAGGAGGGTGAGTGAAAAAAAAAATGGAAAATTACAAAAGAGCACCAAGCATCAAGATGAATTTTAATCGTCATTTTAGCAGAAAACATAAAGGTCTAGAAAAATTGAAGCAGCACACTGCTTAGAGTGAATTATGAATCAAATCTTTGTTTTAACTAAAAACGAATATATACATTCAAAGCATGATTTGTCAAAGAAAATAAATTACAAAGAAAGGAGGCACATCTCCAAAGAAAAATAACTCAAGAATCCCTGCAAATTTCACCTCTGTAATACAATGTCTCTTTGTCCTTAACCTGAACAACTCTTTTCTCCTGTATAATCATATCAGAAATAGTCCAAAATGAATTAGTTCCCACATCTAGGGGTCAAATTCCTCATTAAGATTTTAGTTTCTAACCTCTGCAATGAAAATATAATTGACTACTAAAGACTAGGGACTTAATAATTAGATCTTTTCTAAGAATTTTACATTAATTTCTCAGCCCCAAATTGAGCCTATGAGTCATCAAATGATTCATTATATTTACCAAGACCATAATAACAAATTACAAGAGGTTTTGACTTGAGAAACCTGGTCAAAATGATGATTGTATGGAAACGCGGAGCCTCCACTGCAGCAAAAGCACATCACCAAAGCACATCAACTATATTTTCTGAATATCTCCTAAACAGTAATCTAGATTGAACTGATTTTTTTTTACAACAAGTTAATATCATCATAACCCTTCTACAGAAAATAATTGAGTCAAATCTGACTCATGGATCTCAAGAAAATACAAAAATGGTTGTAGATTATGATGCCTCATTTCTCGAAAATTGAGAAGCATTTTGACCTAAACTTAAGTGGCCTTATTCATCTCACCTCCATGCATCTACTGTAAAAATTTCATGGAAAATGGGTACAAGGTTTAAGAGATATGGTGAAAATACAGTGACCGTGGGAAAGGGCAGCGCTCCAAGCTTATATTATCTCTGGCCATCCTCTAAAATTTTGAAGGTATTGGGGTGGTGAGAAACGGTCCATAAAAAGTTTTAAACCTATGAGAAGAGTAGGCTATCCACAAACCTTCAAACCCCAAAACTTCTCCTTGTGGCCAAAAGAGCAATGCACCTTCATCCACATGACTTGACCAAACACTACCATTTTGATTAAGCTAAATGGCTTGGAGAGGTTCTTAACATTCACAAGAACCACTTCATGTCTTTATTCAAGGACAAAATGCCAAAACCATTATTCCTCATCAAAATTTGATGCCTTGGTAGAAACGCAACACAAAAGCGTAGCGAACCATGGTTGATGCAGCTTTGGTCACTCCTTGAGTTTCTTGATGACATCAACATGTGTGAACAAGCATGTACATGGATAATTCCCCCTTTAGAATATTTCTTTCACCAAACAAAGCCTCCAACTTAAAAAAATCATCCATATCCAAAAATGCAGTGCTAATTGAAAAAGTGGAATGCCATCTGTTTTCATTGTTTGAGTGACAGTGAGGTCTTTGGACAAGCTTCTCAGTTTGGTGATGATGTTAACACTACAATAATCATGCCACATACCCATTTAAATCTTCCTTTCACCAAAAATGACAAAACTTCCACCTTTACATCAAAACCCTAACCCTAGTGCTTTGTTAGGATTCAAAATTGTTGTGTAAGCTGCTTCTTTTGGAAGACATCTTAGGAAAGCAAGGAACATGTAAGAGGTCTTAATTCACTTGAATGATAGGGAAAATTTAAATATCAATGTGGCAAACAAGAGTTTGAGCAATTGATGAGGGTAAAAACATAAAAAACATAGCACAAAGGCAAAGCAACGAAATTTCTAGAAAATACAACAAGCAAGAAATTTAGAGATTTGCAGGGTTTCAAGACCTTTTTTAAGCACGTGGAAGTAAATTGAGTGTCATGCAAAACAAAGGCTTCAACCAAATCAATAATTTTCACCTGGATACATGATTTGATCACCGATTTCATAAAAACATAGCACTTGTGTGTGAGCACAATGTCTCCCCTGCCTCCTTTGCGCAACGACCTCCAATTACCAGATAGTGAGCTTCTGATGAAGAAATCAAAGGGCTCTAAGATGTTTATGAAGATTAACCGTGCAATTGGCCTCCCAATGTGGTCAAATGCAATTTTGGCGGGTAATGATTACAATTTTAAATTGAAATGATGAATACACAGCGTTGTCCTCCAAGTTGTTGTACCAATGATGATGTCATGACTGATCAAGATCTGACACTCTAACAGACTCAAGATACCTTACAAAATTGTGCCCATGATGACAAGGCATGACAACACAACCTTTTCTGATGATTTTTTGATGAAACTTGACCCTAGACCTACTTAACTCAACCTCTTGGGATATAAAGGACCATTGTTGTGACTCTTGACACACTTTGACATATTTACAATGAATAATAAAAATTGTAATCCAACCTCAAATATAAAGCTTTATCTTCCTCAAGATCATAGCCACACTATTATACTTTTGACAAAATTTGAAAGACATAATTTATTTCTGACTACTATGACTATAGGATACTAACATTGGCTCCAATGGGGATGGCATCCTCCCTATGAGGTGCCAAGAACACCGTAGACCAAGTGCCTAACCATAGGGCTTATTGACTTCTTGACTTAACACAAAACTAACTCAAAATTGACTCATGACTTATTACATTCTGAAAAATGGTAACAAGCCCTCAAAATATTAAGGCCTTCTCTTCAGGCTTTAAATTCTGGTGTCAGTTGCCCACACCTTCAAATCCATACCGAAGATGCAATCTGAAATTTGAAGATTAACTTAGAGAAACTGCTTGAAATACCAAAAACTAAATGCTAAAACTGATTGCACATTATTTATTCATGCCTACTTACTAAACCGAAACATGGGTTGCTCATTCATGTAAAGTCAAAGAGCTACTGCAACCATGAAATCATATGAACACTTTCTTGAATTCTGCTCACACTTTCCTTAAGCATGCAGAAAAAATAAGAGAATGGCAACTCAAATTGTAATTGAGATTGACATTCTTGGTGCAAAAATGTTGTAAAATCTACCTTCATTGATTACAGTGAAAAACTAGCAATAGGATCTTGAAAATCATGAATGATTACCTTTTATTGATGTTCAACAAAAAAAAGGGAGCAGCCTTCAAGTATAATGGCTAATTGTTCTTCTTCATTAGACTTCTCATTTTCTAAACCTTGAATGAATTTTCCTATGTTCTCCTTGCTTTTATTATGAAATGCAAAATCATTGACAAAAGAGAATATAATAGTTTGTTTGATAAAATTGTTGGGTTGTGTTATATTTTTTCCACGACTAGCCCCCCTAGTTAACCAGGGGGTTAGAGAGGGGGTGGAGCCCCCCCTTCATTGTGCCAATTGCGCGGTGAGGGGGGTCACAAGGTGGCATCAGGCCCCCCTATCTAGGGGATTTGAGGGGGGCAAGTAGCCCTCCTCTACGAGGTCTGGGGCAACGCCCCGGGGAAAATTTTTTGGGACCCTATATTAGGTGGGCAGACCTACCTATGGTTTTGTGCATGGTTTTGGGTGCGATGGTTTTTGGTCCATGGTATTGGATGCTTCGGCATGTATATATATGTATTGTAACATTGAAAGGAACATAATGAAAAATCAAGCTGGTAGTCCTAGTTTTTGGATCCAGGGGAAAATCTCTGTGTATATGTGTTTTATGTGTTATGCTCTCACATTGTTTATTTTATGTGTTTTAGAATTCGTATGCATGTAATTTCTATACAGGATTAAAACCGACAAAAATATTCATTCATATTACCCACAAGTAAAAGCTTTGAATACTCATGAAAACCTTTAATCGGAACAAGTATATCTTATATTTTTATTTCCTCATTCAAGTCATTAGGGATATCAATTTGCTTTTTCAAAATCTTAGAATTTATCAATTGAAAGAATGTGTAATCTTGAATAATATCTTCATTTTCAAAGGGATTTAAAACAACCCTTTCTTCCTCATTATTTCTCCCAATTTCTAAGCCATAGTTATCATGTGTGGGCATGAGCTCTTTATTTAAAGTAAACTTAATGTTTTTCTGAGACTCGTCATAAATAATTTCTTGACAAAATAACATATTTGATTGAATTTGTAGTCTATGATCTTCATTATCTTCATGTGTTTCTATTTGAAGAGCGTCATATATTGGGTTGTTGCTTTCTTGAAGCTTCATGTTATGTGATGTTTGAGTGTCTAGATCTTCTACGCTTGTTGCTTCAGAAAACTAATTCTGATCAATTTGTTCTTGAATCAAAGATTCAAGAAATGAACAATCTAAAGAAACATATGAACAACTATCTTCATATCTTTTATCACAAAAATATTGACAAGACTACTGCAAATTTTCATCAACTTCAGAAGATGGAACATGACTATCATCATTAAAATCCTTCTCGGTTACATTTTCATTCAAGAGAGAAGCTACCATTTCTTCTTGGTGATGAAAACGGTTCTCGTACAAAGCATCCAAATTTCCTTCATCCATGAACTCTTCATCGCCATAAGAATTTTCCATATTTTGAATGAAATCCTCAAAATGGTCACAACAATTCTCTACTAATGACAAAGAAGGATGAGATTCTTTGTATTTCTCAAAAATACTAAATGAAAATCTTTTAAGGGAATACAAGCTACTAGGTGGCAAACCTTCATACCAATATCTCACTTTTTCCTTCAAGGTAGCCATGAACATCTTCATGAGACAATCTTCATGAAAAACAACCTTTAGCTTACGCACATGCATGTGAAAATTCACCAAATGAAGAGAAACATTATCTCCTACCTGATCTCTAATTTGGTAAATAAGTTTGCCAATCCACATGAGGCATGTGATTTGGAAAACTTGGAATGTGATATCGTTTTAAAGGAGCATACCTTACAGAGATAGAACTCATCCTGAGCCAGTAGAGTCGCCAGTAAAACCCTGATTTTTGGATCCTGCTGCCAGTGGAGTCTTTGGATCAGGTTGAAACTTGATTGGAGTTTCAAGGTGAATGGTACAACCTTCATGTGTCTGAATATTGTCCACCATCAGAAATTAGTTCTGAAACTTTGATGATATTTCCCAAGGAATATGTAACCTTTCGTTCCCCGTCAATGGTGCTAGAATGTTAGCTCTTTGTAATTTTCCCTAGGCTGAGGAGAGAAACTCAGAGGTAACAACAAAACCCCTAGTAAGCTAGAATCTAGCCCTTCTATATTTTGAGAGGGCTCTCTCTAGGGTAGGAAGCTCAATTTATCATATATTTGGCTAGGTATAATGCCCAGTAGGGTATGATTTTCAAAGGTTTTCTAGTAGAAAAGGAGACAAACTCATTGGGCATACGGTTGTGTCTACCTGATTATGTTTACAATGATGAAAATAAGAGAAAATGGAGATTTCACGAGGGCAAGGTAGGTAATCTCGTTAGATCTCTTAAGTATGAGTTCATTGTAGGAGGGTGAGTGACGAAAAAATGGAAAATGACATAAGAGAATCAAGCATCAAGATGAATTATAATTATCATTTTAGCAGAAAACATAGATGTCTAGCAAAACTGAAGTAGAGAATTGTTTAGAGTGAATTTTGAATCAAATATTTGTTTTAAATAAACAAGAAGATATAAATTCAAAGCATGATTTGTCATAGAAGATAACTTACAAAGAAAGGAGGTACATCTCCAAAGAAAAGTAATTCAAGAATCCCTACAAATTCCACCTATGTATTTCATTCACTGTAAAAATGTCTCATAAATAAGTGAAATACAATGTCTCTTTCTCCTTAACCTAACCAACCTTTTTCTCCTTTACAATCATATCAAAAATATGCCAAAATGAGTCATTTCCCACCTCTAGGGGTCGAATTCCTCATTAATATTTCAGTTTCTAACTTCTGCAATGAAAATAGAACTCACTGTTAAAGACTAGGCACTGCATAACTAAATATTTTCAAAGCATTTTACATTAATTTCTCAGTCCCAATCGAGCCTATGAGTCATCATATGCTTCATTATATTTACCAAGACCATAATAACAAATTACAAGAGGTTTTGACTTGAAAAAATCGATCAAAATGATGACTGTCTAGAAACGCAACTCCTCCTCTACAGCCAAAGCGCAATGACTATATTTTTTAATATCTCCTAAACTATAAGCCAAATTGAGCTGATTTTTTGCAAGCAAGTTAATATCATCATAACCCTACTACACAAAAAAACTGAGCAAAATACGACTCAAGTATCTC
>APFE031230925.1:0-13609 GCA_000404065.3 Pinus taeda
TGTGCATGCCATTAAAATTCAATCATAGGGTTGGTGGCCATTAATGGATAGCCTTGACTTGTCAACTTTCTATGCAACCCCTCCTCAAAACCCTATATCCATGCCCACTCCTCTTAGTGATTCATTGTGTTTAAATTTCCACAATTAATTACATGAATTACAATTCATAATAAAAATCACGAAATTGATTACAGTGTTGAAAAGTGTAACTAGGTTCGGTCTTCAAGATCACATGTAATTATGATTTTATTTAAAATATGTAAATAAGGAAAATAAAATTATTTTGGTGCTTGACTAATGGGTTTCATGAGCAAGAGATTTTACTTTTAGTTAAGCCTCCCATTGAGAGCATTTAGAGATTTTTTTCATCTAGTCATAAAAGTGTATAAAGTCATTGTCATGTATTCAAGGCATGTTACACATTGTAAAATTCAATTTTGTTTTTGTATGTAACCCTCCAAGACCTTTTCACCAGTCCTCACTCAATTCAGCCTCTAATGAAAGGGAAAATTCTAGAAAGATAAATTCTGCCTACTCCAGTGATCATGTCAGCCTAATATTCATGGACAAACAACTATATATAACAGTTGTTGACCTCATTTGGAGGAAAAAAAATTGGTAAAGAAATTATGGGATAATCAATTGTGAAATTCATCCTAGAAGGAGCCTTAACATCAATTAAGGAAGAAGACAAGATAGCGAAGGAAGTGACATAATTGTGGGAATTTTGTGGGCTAATCTACCCTCACACTTGTGAATATTACATATATAAATCACGCTAAAGGTTGCAATAATATAAGGGTCATCCAGATTGGGTGAAGACTTCACTGAAGGAAGCCGAGTAGAAGAGAAAGAAATCTCCCTCCAAAAGTAGACCATTCAAGGATCAAACAATTGATCTACGGTTTCTGTTTTGAAGCAAAATGTTGCAGACCTACAAGAAGGGGCCAAAATTCTAAAGGAATCCAAGAAGAAGAGGAAGAAGTAGAACTTTTAGCTAAGGGTAAAGAGGAGTTGTCTAATTTGGCCTGGGAAGGGCTCTAGTTTCAAGGGTCTTTGTCATGGTCTTCGTATTCATACATTTAAGGTTATATAAGAAGAATTTGTTTGGGTTTTCCTTACAGAGACTGAGAGGATTTTCCCATGGCTAACAACCTATATATTGTGTCTCTTGTCTCTTTATTATTCATGAATTTATAATTGTATTTATGAAAATAACACAATAACAACATAAGAAATAGAATGTCATAACCAAGAAGTGAAAGGACTCTCTCAGGAAATTATCAAAGTAGAGAAATCACCTAACTATTGATGCCCTAAATTTCTCAACATGGTATGAGAGCTAAGGTGAAAAAGTCAAGAAGAGGCATCTAATCAAACATAGGCATCAAAGTTTTGCGAAGGATATCAAAGCACAATTTCAAGATATACATCATAACATAGATCAAGGAAATCTACTTCAGAAAAAGTCTTGGGATAGTAATCAATGAGGAAGAAAAAAAATACCAAAAACCCTAGAACAATTTCCGAGATCATCTCTCAACCATCACCTAAGGAGTGGAAGCTTTTTCAAAAGATCTAAGAAGGCTAGATCAAATAAAATTGTCATCGTCTTTGAATGGGTTTTGGAAGGAATCTCTCTGTCATTAAAGCACAACTTTAATCTTTGAAGAAATCCATCGAAGTGTTCTCTCTCCAAAGTGGATCAAGGAATACTCTTGTAGAAAGAATCTATCAAGAAGTAGTCTTCTGCTATCTAAATCGAGGGATTTCCTTCTAGGGCAAAAAACACTAAAGTAAACATAACTTATATTGTCATAACACCCTGCTAATGAATGGCTCAGACTAAATTACAATATTTTGCAAGGTAATTTTTCATCTATTTCTAGCTTTGGGGGTGTTTCCTCTATGACGACGATTAAATGAGCGATGTTTTCGCCTCGTTAGGAACTGGGGTCCAACATGGTGATACCTATGAATAAACAAGATTATAAGGCTCCACACCCAAGACAAATCCAACAAAAAACCTGCGAGTTATGATCCCTAATCACCACTTGGAACAATATCGGAAATTTATGAAATATCATGTAATAATCTATAAATTTACAGAATTTGGCCCAAAGAATTAGATATTCTCCACTGGATCCAGCTCGAATGGCAGCAAAAAGCTCAATTTGACCTACACCTCCAAGTAAAGGGCTTCTTCACAGTGATCTTTGAGTATCTAGAAGTCCACAAGAAAATTTTGGATAATGGGTCATATTTCATGAACAACACAGGGTTATTCATTAGGCACTAGGAACCGTGTTACAATATAGAGAAGGAACAATTCTTAGCTATACCCATCTGGATCTAAATTTACTCTCTACTAGAGGATTTTTGGGAGATGGACATCCTAGAATTGATTTGCAATTCCATATGAAACTTTGTTCAAGTCTCAGAGATCACTGGATGTTGACGGTTCTCTTCCTATGCCAGGATTTCTGTTTACGTGAACATCTCACAACCCCTCCTAGATTCAATGCAAATTGAGTGAAAGGATGAATTCTTGTCTCAACCACTGGACTATGAGCGTAAAATTTGTCATAAATATGGATACTTGTTTTGCAACTTCCCTCAACGGTCGTAAGAGACAACTAATCCGGTTGATCCCTCCTTTGATGGCTTCTTGGAAGTTCTTTGGCAACACCCTCCAACCATCAAAGGTCCCCCTTGTCAGGCTCCACTGACTCCTACTCTGATAGCCCCAATCTCTCCTTGTGGGAACTTCTTTTCTCTCCTCATGGATCTAGGTGAAAAGATCAACCAAAATCACCTGTAGCTATGTCTCCATCTCAAGAAACGCAAGAGGTGGAGGCGGGTCTTGAAAATCCTAAAAATAAACAACCAAGCAAATGAAAAACACCAGAAGAGCTATCCACATGCAAGGAAATCAAGCAATTTCTTTCCCAAGTCCAAAAAACCCTTGAGAATGAGGACAAAATGGATCAACTCAACTCCAATGAAAGTTTTATGGTAGCTTTCCTATGAAACTAGGCAAACGATGGATGGGCAGAAATCCATCAATATTTGATAGATCAATTCCATATGATCTATAAAGATTGGGAACAACGTCAAGCCTCTACAGAATCCCCTTCCCAAATGGATTTGGCTATATGAGAAGAAAAACTGCCCACCAGGCAAGGTTAATCCAACTCGAGATCCAGGAAGAAAGGTAGAGGACCCAACAGTGAAGTGATCAAAGTAACAGGGTTTATCCTAGTTAACTGATGACAAGCAATTGTCCTCATGGAATACTGCCAACACTCTCAAACCACCCCTCCTCAATGAAGGTGGTCTCGTGGAACATAAGAGGCCTCAACTCAAAGGGTAATTTGAGGTAATTAAAGGAACAAATTCAATAGGATAAACCAGACATCTTAGTCATGTGGGAAACTAAGGTAACACAAGATAAACTTAGTGAAATCAAAAGCACTGGATCCAAGAGGTAATCTAGGGGGCTTGGGAATCCTTTGGGACTCCAAATATATCTCTTTTGGTAACTAGATTGCCTACCCAAATACCCTTTCAAGTCAATTTGAATGTATTGGTTATGTGGAAAAGGTTTGATTAACAGGGGTTTATGGTCCTACTCTATCAGGGACAAAGGCCACCTTTCTTAGTAGTTTCGACAACTGAAGGAGATTTTGGGAAAAAACATTTGGATTCTGGTAGGGGACCTCAATTTGATCAAGGATTTGGGTGAGAAGAAAGGAGGAGTCAAGTGGATGAATCTGATCTCCATTTCCTTTCAGTATACTATTCAAGATCTCGGAGTAGAAGACATTGATTTTATTAATGGTTGTTTCATATGGAATAATCAACAGGGAAGTAAGCACTAGAGCGCCTCTCGTTTGGATCATTCTTTATTTCAAATAAAACCCTACAACAAGAATTGTTTCTTTAATTTTTGATCCTCCCCTACATGGGATCAGGTCATTGGCCCATTTTCTTGGAAATTGACTTGAGGATGGCACTGAGGAACCAACCTTTTTGTTTCAAATTTTTGTGGCTTGAAAAACCAAATTTCATTTCTAAGCTAGAAGATTGGTGGAAGGGTATTAGTGTGTTTGGGAGAAATCAAATGGAGACTTTCTAGTTGAAGTTGAAGGCACTAAAAGGAAGGATTAAAGAATCGACTCGGTCATATTTCAGTAAAATTCATTATGAAAAGTGAAACCTGGAGGAAGAAATGTGGTCAATCTAGTAGTGGATAATTTTAGAAGGTAGGATTGAAACCCTCAATGTTCAGGAGGGTGAGTTCCTCAATGACCTGGAGAAATGAAGAAAAAAAGAATAAATTCTTTGGAGGAACAAATCAAGAGTTCAATAGGTCAAAGAAGGTGAGCGTAACATGAAATTATTTCATAGGACTATGTTAAAACATAAACAGTTTCATAGGATTTTCTCCCTCAATGGATCGAACGGTCGATGGCTTTTTCAACATGAGGATACCTCTGAGGAGTTGATCACCTATTTCTAGACTTTGTTCATAGAGCCCTAAGAGGATGAGAGTGAGTCCAACTCGAGAATCAAACAATGTATTCCCCAGATTGGGTGAAGACTTCACTGAAGGAAGCCAAGTAGAAGAGAAAGAAATCTCCCTCCAAAAGTAGACCGTTGAAGGATCAAACAAATTATCTATGGTTTCTGTTTTGAAGCAAAATGTTGCAAACCTACAAGAAGGGACCAAAATTCTAAATGAATCCAAGAAGAAGAGGAAGAAGTAGAGCTTTTAGCTAAGGGTAAAGAGGAGTTGTCTGATTTGGCCTGGGAAGGGCTCTAGTTTCAAGGGTCTTTGTCATGGTCTTCGTATTCATACATTTAACGTTCTATAAGAAGAATTTGTTTGGGTTTTCCTAACAGAGACTGAGAGGTTTTTCCCATGGCTAACAACCTATATATTGTGTCTCTTGTCTCTTTATTATTCATGAATTTATAATTGTATTTATGAAAATAACACAATAACAACATAAGAAATAGAATGTCATAACCAAGAAGTGAAAGGACTCTCTCAGGAAATTATCAAAGTAGAGAAAACACCTAACTATTGATGCCCTAAATTTATCAACATGGTATGAGAGCTAAGGTGAAAAAGTCAAGAAGAGGCATCTAATCAAACAGAGGCATCAAAGTTTTTCGAAGGATATCAAAGCACAATTTCAAGATATACATCATAACATAGATCAAGGAAATCTACTTCAGAAAAAGTCTTGGGATAGTAATCAATGAGGAAGAAAAAAAATACCAAAAACCCTAGAACAATTTCCGAGATCATCTCTCAACCATCACCTAAGGAGTGGAAGCTTTTTCAAAAGACCTAAGAAGGCTAGATCAAATAAAATTGTCATCGTCTTTGAATGGGTTTTGGAAGGAATCTCTCTGTCATTAAAGCACAGCTTTAATCTTTGAAGAAATCCATCGAAGTGTTCTCTCTCCAAAGTGGATCAAGGAATACTCTTGTAGAAAGAATCTATCAAGAAGTAGTATTCTGCAAGGTAATTTTTCATCTATTTTTAGCTTCGGGGGTCATTCCTCTATGACGACGATTAAATGAGCGATGTTGTCGCCTCGTTAGGAACTCGGGTCCAACATGGTGATACCTATGAATAAAAAAGATTATAAGGCTCCACACCCAAGACAAATCCAACAAAAAACCTACGAGTTATGATCTGTAATCACCACTTGGAACAATCTCGGAAATTTATGAAAGATCATGTAATAATCTATAAATTTACAAGAATTTGGCCCAAAGAATTAGATATTCTCCACTGGATCCAGCTCGAATGGCAGGAAAAAGCTCAATTTGACCTACACATCCAAGTAAAAGGCTTCTTCATAGTGATCTTCTAGTATCTAGAAGTCCGCAAGAAAATTTTGGATAATGGGTCATATTTCATAAGCAACACAGGGTTATTCATTAGGCACTAGGAACCCTGTTACAATCTAGAGAAGAAACAATTCTTAGCTATACCCATCTGGATCTAAATTTACTCTCTACTAGAGGATTTTTGGGAGATGGACATCTAGAATTGATTTGCAATTCCATATGAAACTTTGTTCAAGTCTCAAAGATCACTAGATATTGATGGTTCTCTTCCTATGCCAGGATTTCTGTTTACGTGAACATCTCACAACCCCTCCTAGATTCAATGCAAATTGAGTATAAGGATGAATTCTTGTCTCAACGACTGGGCTATGAGCGTAAAATTTGTCATAAATATGGATACTTGTTTTGCAACTTCCCTCAACGGTCGTAAGAGACAACTACTCTGGTTGATCCCTCCTTTGGTGGCTTCTTGGAAGTTCTTTGGAAACACCCTCCAACCATCAAAGGTCCCCCTTGTCAGGCTCCACTGCCCCCTACTCTGATAGCCCCAAGCTCTCATTGTGGGAACTGCCTTTCTCTCCTCATGGATCTAGGTGAAAAGATCAACCAAAAGCACCTGTAGCTATGTCTCCATCTTAAGCAACCTAAGAGGTGGAGGCGGGTCTTGAAAATCCTAAAAACAAACAACCAAGCAAATGAAAAACACCAGAAGAGCTATCCACATGCAAGGAAATCAAGCAATTTCTTTCCCAAGTCCAAAAAACGCTTGAGAATGAGGACAAAATGGATCAACTCAACTCCAATGAAAGTTTTATGGTAGCTTTCCTGTGAAACTAGGCAAAAGATGGATGGGAAGAAATCCATCAATATTTGATAGATCAATTCCATATGATCTATAAAGATTGGGAACAACGTCAAGCCTCTACAGAATCCCCTTCCCAAATGGATTTGGCTATATGAGAAGAAAAACTGCCCACCAGGCAAGGTTAATCCAACTCGAGATCCAGGAAGAAAGGTAGAGGAGCCAACAGTGAAGTGATCAAAGTAAAAGGGTTTATCCTAGTTAACTGATGACAAGCAATTGTCCTCATGGAATACTGCCAGCACTCTCAAACCACCCCTCCTCAATGAAGGTGGTCTCGTGGAACATAAGAGGCCTCAACTCAAAGGGTAATTTGAGGTAACTAAAGGAACAAATTCAATAGGATAAACCAGACATCTTAGTTATGTGGGAAACTAAGGTAACACAAGATAAACTTAGTGAAATCAAAAGCACTGGATCCAAGGGGTAATCTAGGGGGCTTGGGAATCCTTTGGGACTCCAAATATATCTCTTTTGGTAACTAGATTGCCTACCCAAATACCCTTTCAAGTCAATTTGAATGTATTGGTTATGTGGAAAAGGTTTGATTAACAGGGGTTTATGGTCCTACTCTATCAGGGACAAAGGCCACCTTTCTTAGTAGTTTTGAAAACTGAAGGAGATTTTGGGAAAAAACAGTTGGATTCTGGTAGGGGACCTCAATTTGATCAAGGATTTGGGTGAGAAGAAAGGAGGAGTCAAGTGAATGAATCTGATCTCCATTTCCTTTCAGTATACTATTCAAGATCTTGGAGTAGAAGACATTGATTTTATTAATGGTTCTTTCATATGGAATAATCGACAGGGAAGTAAGCACTAGAGCGCCTCTCGTTTGGATCATTCTTTATTTCAAATAAAACCCTACAACAGGAATTGTTTCTTTAAGTTTTGATCCTCCCCTACATGGGATCAGATCATTGGCCCATTTTCTTGGAAATTGACCTGAGGATGGCACTGAGGAACCAAAGAGGAGCCAACCTTTTCGTTTTAAATTTTTATGGCTTGAAAAACCAAATTTCATTTCTAAGCTAGAAGACTGGTGGAAGGGTATTAGTGTGTTTGGGAGCAATAAAATGGAGACTTTCTAGTTGAAGTTGAAGGCACTAAAAGGAAGGATTAAAGAATCGACTCGGTCATATTTCAGTAAAATTCATTATGAAAAGTGAAACCTGGAGGAAGAAATGTTGTCAATCTAGTAGTGGATAATTTTAGAAGGTGGGACTAAAACCCTCATTGTTCAGGAGGGTGAGTTCCTCAATGACTTGGAGAAATGAAGAAAACAAGAATAAATTCTTTGGAGGAACAAATCAAGAGTTCAATGGGTCAAAGAAGGTGAGTGTAACATGAAATTATTTCATAGGACTATGTTAAAACATAAACAGTTTCATAGGATTTTCTCCCTCAATGGATCGAACGGTCGGTGGCTTTTTCAACATGAGGATACTTCTGAGGAGTTGATCACCTATTTCTAGACTTTGTTCATATAGCCCTAAGAGGATGAGAGTGATTCCAACTCGAGAATCAAGCAATGTATTCCCCAATTAATCTAGGAAGATCAAAATGAGGATCTCATGTGGGAGATCTCCTATGTGGAGGTTGAAGAGGTTGTTTATGCATTCCCCTTAAACAGAGCTCCAAGCCTAGATGGATTCACCTATCAATTCTTCAACGTGGGCTAGCACTTTGAAGGTACTGAAATCCATAAGTTGGTATAGGATACTCGTCATTCCCAAAGAATATGGTCGAGCCTGAATGCAACATTTCTCACGCTTATCCCTATGAAAGGATCTGCACTGGATCTAAATGGGTTTTGAACAATTTTCCTGTGCAATGTTCTTTACAAAATTATTTTAGGAATTTTAGTCATGGGACACAAACCCCTACTGAAAATGATTATCAATCCATAACAGTCGGGCATTGTGAAGGGTTGGCAAATTATGGATGGTATTATTGTGGTTCATGAGGTAGTTTACTCTTTATCCTAATCCAAATATCTAGGTATGCTCATTAAAATTTACCTCTCTAAGGCTTATGATCACTTGAATTGGAACTATATCATGTCTATTCTAGATGCATTTGGATTCTCTCCCTCCTGGATCAGATAGATCAAACCAATTATTTAAACTCCTTTCTATTCTATCGTAGTCAATGGTGCGTCTCCCACACCTTCCAAGTTTCCAGGGGTTTGAGATAATGGAGAACATGACAACTTCAATGCGGCCATCTTCCAAAAGGTATGTTCTCTCTCAAAAAAGATAATTCTATTATGTTTTCCTCTACAGACACAAATCGTGATCCTTTATGGAAAAGCATCTGGTATCCCACACTATGGCCAAAAGTATTTTTTTGTTTCTCTGGTTAATTAAGCATGGAGAACTTCTTACGTGGGACATGTTGCTTTGTCATATGCTAATCACAGTAGTCAAGGTTGAGACTACCTGCATTTTGCTGTTGATGTACTTCTTTTTTGATGAATGAATAGAACTTTGACTTACAAAAAAGAAATGTTTGAAAAAATTGTTTCGGTGAACCCTTCATCCATCATAAGGAACAAGAAACATAAGTCAAGAAAATAAGACCAAACTTTTAAAAATACAGTAGTGTCAAGCCAGATGTTAGGGAGTAAATGTTGGAACATTTTGAAATTAAAAAAAGATAAGGAATAACATAGAATAATTTTATATATTTATTATTAATAATCACATTAATTATAGCTATTAGAATAAAACCAAAATCTTAGCATAAAGACCACGAAGATAACTACATAGGATGCGGCCTTATTAGTTTAATATTAAATATCTAATAAGGCTAACTAATACTATTAATAATAGTTAATTTACTATTAAAAATAATTCAATTTGAGAGATTTTTCATATAAAATTATATGGAGTATTTTTATATATATTAAGTATTTTTATATCGCTATGTGGGAACCTGAGAATTATGATTAAAATTGTATAATCACACAAGAGGATTGTAAACTCTTTTATGGATAGAAATTACAACATTACGTAAGACACTTTACAACATTGAACCGGTGGAAAATGATGTCATAAAGTAATTATTAACATAAATAACGCATGGAAAATAACTAGGATATACATATTCAAAAAAATTTATAGAGTGTAAATGCCTGATTTAATGTATCTAAATTTTAAATCCAAGTGAACTTTCCCCACAAGTGAGAATGCTGACGGAGAATAAATAGCAGATAATGCAATTTCAAGCACCATCTCATAATGTTTCCATTTCAAAATGTAAAGCAACCACAATTCGTCATTAAAGCAAAACAAGTAAAAGTTATTTATGATGCTAAATATAAAACAACGTATGAATATTCAAATCTCCAAGGACGTTACAGCATATGCAGTTGAATATTCAGATCTCTAAGGATGCTACAGCGTATGCAGTTGAATAAGGAGCAAACTCTTGGTGTTCAATTGCACTCCACTTCCCAGTTGACAGCTGAAAGAAATAGGAGATCGGATTTCCTTCCTCTGTAACACCATTCAAAAAAATCCGGTCACGCCACGCTGCAGCACAGAACAGGCATCACTGATCACTTCTTTTGAAAGGAGCCACGTCTACACTATACGTGTCAACTCCGCAAAGCCATTCTTTGGACACAAAATCGTAGATGAAGACAACAACCTTTCATTAAAACTTTCTCCAAACAGGACAAGCTTTCCTTTCCTTAAAACAACAAATGGAGGAGGACCATAAGGAATAGGGGCTGTCCTTTCCAAGGTCTTCTCCACAGGGTCGTATACTATTATTCCATAATCAAAGAGACTTGAAATTGAGTGAAATAGACATATCAAATGTTGAGTCGTGCCGTAGTACTTTCGGTGCTCATAGAATTGGGGATTACACATAATTTCATTTCAGCTTCTGCACACAACTTTGAACTCATTGTATAATCTGTAAGGAATTCGCGACAAGTCCTTGGATAACAGTAGGAATATTCATAAAATCCTTCATTACTGGCACCGATACCGGATGCTGCAAATGAATTTCTTTTATTTTATCATTTTTTTCATTAAGATGGATCTAGGCTCAATTAATTTCTCTCTTTAAATAGGCTATATTCCACTAAATACTATGGGTCAATGACTTCTCAATACCATGTACTAATACCATGGGTCATTTTTACTTTTACTATTATTATTATTATTTTAATTGGAGTCAAAAAACCCCTAAAAATAAATTGACTATTTTACTCAACTTTATTTTAATTATTCATTTTATTTTTCAAATTTTATTTTTATTCCATTTTTATTTTTATGTAATTGGAATGTTTACAATAAATGACATTACAACATCTCTATCATACTAAGATGGAAAGTGCAAAAATATTTTGAAATTATTCACATTTTGAGTGAATGTTTCATTTATCATTAAGGACAATCTAAACTAAAATAATATAAATGGATATGAAAAGTAAGAATGCAAAAGTGAAAGTGGAGATAGGAGAGAAAATTTCAAAAAAGACATCATCAATATTTTGAAATTGTCATTTAATACGGTTTTATAGATAAGCTATTCATCTTCAATATTTTCAAACCCCACCATTTTAGGGATTCTCCAATGCCCCCTTTCATTAGGGATAAGGTGATATTTTTTGAAACATAGGGAAAATTTTCATATCAAATAATAAAAAAGATACATTTGAGCCACTATTATCTTGCCATTACGGAAACTACACCAATACATTAATTTGGGCAAGTATTTCATACCAAATAATAATAAAAAAGATGCATTTGCAGTAAGGAAACCACATAAATAGCATATTACAAGCATACAACTTTTGTCCATATTACTATAATGCTATTATAACACGGTGATATAATAAAAAGAGCATGATATTATATCAAGGGTTACTATATAGTCTGTGTCTCCAACTAGAATGAGAAGTAGATTTACTTATTAGTAACTAAGAAACAAATATAATAAACCCAAACATTTCAACATTAAGGAGAGTCCATGGATATTGCTTATGGATTCTCATTGTGTGGAAGCATAAGGTTTGAATTATGGAAGATAGATAGAGACTCATCAGGTTTGAGAACATGGGTGTAGAGATGACCAATCCAAACTTCTTGATTTCGAGAGATATTATACTCTTTATGTCTACAATTATAATATTTTGGCCATTCTTGAAAAGCTTCTTGTGAATTCTTGTTTCTTTATGGGAAACTTAGTCTTCAGACTAGTTGGAATCCATTAAAAGACCAAATATATTTCCCAAGAAAATCATGATTTCAACATATACTAGATATTCAAATGATATAGAATATTTCTGAGGAATTGAATAGGAATATTTGAAGCAATGTAATCAAACTTTAAGGCTTAAGGCTTGGGCTTTGGATGTTGGCATTGATTTAGACTCCATCTGTGTCTAAGAATTCAATCACACACCGCTCAATGCTCTAATACCCAATATAAGTGTCACAAAGACATTTTTCCAAAGTGACATGAGTAGCATGCTACCTCATCTTACTATTCCTTGTCACATTCTATAGAGAAATGAGGATTTAGTAGTGTATGCTTTTGTTGTAGATTATATACATCAAAATTCACTACAAAAAATCCTTATGATTAGCTCCCTTATTTGCTTCCAAGGATTGTTTTAGTGTTTTTTTTCTCCAATGTTTTGAAAAATTCAACGTTATTTATTGGGATGGCGCTATTTTGTGCATTGCTTGCACCGGCCAAAACATTTAGGCGCTAAATTAGGTGATAATAGCACCGGAAATAGCGTCATAAATAACACTAGTAATAGCGCCCGAAATATTGTTGGAAATAGTGCCATATATTTCCCGAGAAATGGTGCCAGTGATAGTGTCGGATTTAGCTCCCTTTTCGGCACCTAAATTATCGCCTTGGTTAGCTCCCTTTTTAGTGCCAAATGTGCCTAAATATTTAATTAATTGAGGTGTTGGGTATCAAGTGGATAGGGGCTTTGACGTTATGGGATTTAGGGGTTTGTTTTAAAAAGGATGAAGGGTTAAGGGATTATAGCTTAGGATTTAAGGGATTAAGCATCGAGAGCTAAGGGATAATTAAGTGCTTATGAATTATGTAGTTGAATGGCTAATGGCTTAGGGATTCTGGGTTAAAGGATTACTGTTTAAGTCATTGTTAGGGCATAAGGGTTTATGGATTAAGGGATTAGGGATTATGGCTTAAGTGTTTAAGGGTCGATGGCTTAGGGGTTAGGGGACTTAGGACTTTTGTGTCAATGCAATATTTGTCGAAATTCTCTCTAAATGTCATGGAATGTCTTCTAATACCCCATCACCAATGTCATCCACCGATGTCACACGTTGAGTAGTTAATGGGGCCAATATTGAAATTTCTTCAAATTGTTCCTATAAGTGCTAAAATTTGACATGGCTAGATTAGGCGCATTCGCCCTTGACGACATGCGAGGGTTTCAAGACTCAAGGATGTGTGACATCCTCACATAATATTTGAGATCGTCAACATTTGAATCAATGTTCATCAAGCAGTCTCATTTTCATCATTATTCATTTCCATTTATGGAATCTTTGTTGAAGCTCTCTTAAAATGTCGTGGAACATCTTCCAACATGCCCATCACCAATGTCATTCATCGACACTACATGGTGAGCAGTGAATGGGACAAACGTTCAAATTTAGTGAGTGTGACGATTAAGGACTATGGGTTAGTTATTAAGGTTTATAAGGGATAGGGATAAGGTTTATAAGGTTACACAATGGAGTTTATAAGGGGACTACACTAACAATATCAATAAGGGGAATACAATAAATGCTTCCTAATGGCAAAAAGGTATTCTATGAAACTCATGATGAGAATGAGAGGAATGCTAATGATGATTTCGTAGACTCTAACTT
>APFE031230930.1:0-11242 GCA_000404065.3 Pinus taeda
TCCATGAGAGGCTTGCCATGGTGGCTAATTGGCTCTCCTTTTCCTACAACTACCACCTCAGCCATGTGTTTTTTGCCTGTGATTGAGATCTCATCATGTGTTCTCTCTCTCTCAACTCACTCAACTCCCTTCCCATCTCTAGGAGTTTTTCTTCCATATGGCAAACATCTTCTACTTTATTTGAATTGGAAATTTGCATCCAACAATGTGTTCTTGCACTTTCTCTTTCAAGCTCAAAGAAGAGAATTATTGCAATTTTTTGTGGTATTACTCTATCTCCCTCAATGAACTTGTAGTAAGAACTCAAATTTGGTTGTGGGCTAGGCTCTTGCAACTCTGGAAAATCTCCCTCAAATGATTTTTGAGAAGCTACCCCCTCCTGCACCTGTGGTGTTGCTCCCCTGCCTTCTCTTTGCCCCTACTGTCCTTCCAGTAGCTTTTTCTGTGTACCCTGTAGCATTATTTGAGGATCCTATAAAAAGATTTTCCCTTTCTGTAAGAGGGTCATAGATGCCTTGGCTTGATTTTCTAATTATGAATTGGCGACAAGTCTCCTAACATAAGTGATGGGAGCCTTTGGGGTTACTTGTTGTGACATGCCTTCCTCAGTCTTCATTCCCAAGGAACCTAGCTCTTCCTGCTTTCTTGGTGAATATTCAATTAGGATGTGAGTTCTTGTAGGTGTTTGTGGTTTCCCCTGCTTGATCTCCATGCTTCTTCTTGTTTTAAAATAGAGGGCAGTTTGCCTTTGTATTTTTCCCTTGGACTTGATGGGTGTACTTAAGGTAACCAAGGCATCAACTACCTCCTTTTTAGTGTGCTCAGGAGAAAATCTTGGAGATTTATCCCCTTCTCTGGTATGTTCTTCGAGGCTGGTATCTGCCTTCTTCTCCTACTCTTATTCTTTATGTTATTCCTTGTCTATTCCTGCCTCCTCTTTTTCTTCTGCTTCTTCTTCTTCCTCTTCTCTTACTTCCTCTTCATCACTAGAGGTTAGGGTCCCACCATATTCAAGGGCTTGGATTTGAAGGACGACCTCTTTGTCCATGTCTCTAAATGTGGACCAGAGAATAGGAGTTCTCAATTGGACCAAGGCATCCTCTAGTATTAGTTTAATGAATCCATGATGTGCCAATCGATGTTATTTCCCTTCTTGTACCTTTTGGCTCATGTCTATCATTGAATGCAATAGGAAATAAGGCACACCGAGCCTTTGATTTATGGGTAAATTCTCTCCAAATCTGAACTCATGGAGGAGTCTAAATTGGTAGCCATAGACTACACTGAGTCTCGCTTCACAAGAAATGTATTTGAGGATGTGGTAGCTCACCTCATCCCAAGGATAGGGAAGGCTCTCCCTCATAACCCCATTTTTGTCCTCAATTGGCTCTTCATCATCTAGGAATAAGTTTTTCTTAGTAAAGGTGCTGCTAGCCTTGTCCTCCCTTCTCGATTGCACCCCTTGAGGAAGTGTGGTTACCCTGCTGATCACCTCAGGGTTGATTGTAATTGACTTCCCTTTCACGACAGTAGTAGCACTTTTTCTTAACTGAGGGTTAAGTGCCATGGAAAACTCATGGGATATATCATCATTGTACCCCCTGAGAAACTCAAATAAGCCTAAGCAGTGATGCCTCCTAAAGATATCTACCATAAGGGGATGTAGGTGAATCTTGGATGTATTTTTGGGTTCTCTTCTATTGAATCTCCCTCCCATTTCTCTTCTCTGGTTAGCTAAATGTAGGAAGTCTTGTAAGCTAGCTTCAGTATGAGTGTAGTGTGGCTAAGATTTTGAAGTATTTTTGGGAGATCATTGCAATTTATACAATGTTCTATATCACACAATTCTCTTAAATTGCCACAAATTCTATCTAAATCTCAAGCCCACTTTAATTTCTAGAAGAAAATAGAGTCTTTTCTTCTTCTTCTTTTTTTAGTTATCAAACCATGAACACAGGAGAGATGAGCCACTCAATTTTCATTGTGATGCTTGAGATGATGAGAGTTGCTAACAATTTGACCCTAGACACCCCCTTACTAACTTCTTTTGGAATTCTAGTGCATCTTGTAGCTTTCCGAGTTTCCTATAGCTTCCTGTAGCTCTCTTTCCTGGAGGGTGGCCAAAACAGGGTTTGCTTCTCTGATAACTTTCCAAGGTGGACCCAATCTCCGTGATATCAAAATTAACAATCAGTGCATGAAAGTTTGGAGTTTATGATATTTATGGTCAATTTCTGGAGTGTTGCGTTGGCTAGAAATGGTACGAGATTTCCTCATTGGGACCATTGGCCCACCGTTGGTGATCATGCACTCTCTCTCGTAATCATCACCCACTCTCACATTACTGAATAGACCACCTTTTTGACTGATGTTCATTGATTTGACACTCCAACGTGGCATGCTAACTAGGAGTTCATTTTTTGATCTCCAGCTGAGGGTGGCAAAGTTAACTAGCCACTTGAAGCTTATATATATATTATATATATTATATATTTTTTTTTTTTTTTCAACATTCATACATTTTTATCATATCATTACTTGGGGAAGAGTTGGATGAGGTACCATACCTGTTCCTACCTTTGATTATTGATGCATGTTGGAGGATGGTTTGTTGTGATGATTTCTCAGGTAACTGTTCCTCTTTGGTCATTATTTTTTTATTTCCTACTGCTTATGTAGTTGTCTGCTTTTTGTTTCATGTGTGTAAGTGCTTGGTGTATCCTTGCTACTATTGCTGCTTTGGAGCTTTGGTGAGGAGAAATAAGGTCTTTAGAGATGTTAGAGCTCCTTTTTTCTTTGGTTGTGAAGGAGGATGCAAGCTTAGGCTAGTTGCAGTGATGACATAGACTGCTACAGGAGATCTTGTAGTTGCTATAGGAAACCATGTAGCTGCCTTTTCTTCACTTTTTTATTGATTTTTCCCTAGAGGGAGGCTGGGTAGCGGTGTAGGGGTTGATGATAGTGATGAAGGTTTAGATGGAATGGTGGATGGTTGAGGCCAATGAGGACATGAACTCTCGCACTTTTTTTTCATATTTTCCTATGTTTTTTTATGGATACAGAGGTAGGTATGGATATGACTTGATGGTGGGTGAGAGATGGTGAGGTGTAGGGTCCCAAATTAACCTAGAATAGGTTTGTATAATTGTTTTCCTATCGGGATCCCTTTCCTATATCATTTCAAGACATCTTATAGTGCTACATGATCTTCCTTTAGCAACTACAAGACATCTTGTAGCATTCTAGAAAATCCTCAAAAATTGATTTTTGATGCCTGAAAGTGGAAATGAGTGATGGGGACATGGTAGGCATGAATGAGATGAAATGGATGGTGGAGGAAGTGAGGTGATTCATGGATTTTTGTCCCTGTAACACTAAGTCATTTATTACCTTCAAAAACATGCAAAATCAAATAATTTATTAGTGGGCAGGTTTGAGGTCCCTGCCATGGCATTTTTGGTTTTTTTTTTCTTCTTCGTTTTTTGTATTTTTTTTGAAAGCCACAAAAGTTTTTCCAGAGGAGGTTTTCAGCCTGTCTACCTTCCCTAGGAACTTCGAAGGAGTTTTTCACCTAGGCATATTTTTATTTTCCTTTTTTCAATCTTGGGCTACCTCAAGGAGGTTTTCAACCCAAGAGTTGGTCTCAAATGCCTCATAGAGGTTTTCACCTAGGTCCCTTATTGTTGTTATTGTTTTTTTTTCAAAAATAAAAACAGTCTTCTAGAATTGGGTGATATGGAATCTAAGACACTTCCAATCACATTTACTTCCTTACTGATGGTATTGATGAACTCTTCCCTTGACAAAGGTATTGTATAGGCTTTCAATCTGTATCCATTGACGAGCAAGGGGATATCTTCCTCATAAATGGTCCTGATTTGAACAACCCCATTGTCATGGCACTTCTCTATCAGATATCGGCCCAGTCACCTGGTCATCAATTTTCCTTTGAAATCCTTGAGCTTGGAGTCATATAGCAGAGCCAAATCCCCTTACTGAAAAAATTTGTCCTTGATGTTCTTATCATGCCATACCTTCCTCTATACTTGAATAACTTCAATGTGTAGGAGGGTCTGCATCTTGAATTCATCCAAACCATTGAGCTGGAGCAACCTCTCCTATTGTGCCTTTGTAACATCCAAATCCAATTGTGCTCCTATTCTCAAAGTGTTGTACTCAAACTCAATGGAGAGCAGAGCCTTCTTTCCATAGACCAAGTCATAAGGGGTGAAGACAGTGGTTGTATTCTAGGTTTTATCATAAGCCCAAGTGGCCTCCATATGTATGTTAGCCTAATATTTTATGACGTTGTTCACAACCTTGGTGGGGATTCTTTCCAATGCTCCATTAGTGACCTCTACTTGTCCATTGGCCTGAGGATGATAGACAATTTACTTCCTGTGTTTGATCTTATGATGCCTCAACAAATTCTTAATTAGGTGTGATGTGAATTGAGCTCCCTGATCGGTGACTAGTTCTCTAGGGTATCCAAAATTGTAGAATACATTCTCCCTTAAGAACTAAACCACTTTCTCTTCTGATGCTACCTTGATAGCCTTGGTCTCCACCCACTTTGTCAAATAATGAGTAAATACCATTATGTTCTTTTTTTCGCTAATGGTGGATCAATGGGCCCAATGAAATCCATGCCTCACTTTTCAGATGGCTCTAGAGTCACTTGAGGTTGCAAGGGAATTTCATCCTTGGGAGTAGGTCTCCCCATTCTCTAGCACTGATCACATTGACTAGTGTATCTTCTTTCATCTTGGTGGAGAGTGGGCCAGTAGTAACCATTTTGAAATACCTTGAAGGCTATCCTCTTAGCTGCAAAGTGGCCTCCATAAGGCCCATCTTCACAGATAGAAGAATGTCAAAGACTTCCTTGTCCCTAAGAAATATCCTCAAAATTTGATCTAGGGATAGCTTGAAGAGATTTCCCCCAATCCAAGTGAATGGGGCACTCTTCCTTACAATTCTTTTCTTTTCCTTGGATGATAGATTTGGAGGGAACTATGAAACAACTAGGTATTTGGCTATGTCAAAAAAACATGGAGAGAAAATTGAATTAGAAAATAAATGCTCATCTGGCAGCTGAACATCAACCATCTCTTCCTCACCTGTAGGAAAATCAAGTCAAGACAAAAAATCTGCAACTACATTTTCCCTACCTGACTTATCAATGGTAATAAAGTCAAACTGTTGTAATAAAATAAACCATCTAATAATTCTGGAATTCACATTAGGTTTGTTCATCAAATATTTGATAGAAGCATGGTCATTATGTACAAAGGTCTGCTAACCAATCATGTAGTGTCTAAATTTGTTCAAGGAATGGATAATAGCTAGAAGCTCTTTTTCAGCCATAGTATAGTTCAATTCAACCTTGGACATATTCTTTGTAATGAAGTAAATGGCATAAGGAAAGTTGTCATCTATCAGGCCTAGAGTTGATCCTATAGCTTTGTCAAAGGAATCAACATGGATGTGGAAAGGAAGAGCCCAATTTGGGCCTCGGACTATGGGTGCAGCAGTCAACTTGTCCTTCAAGATTTCTAGGGCCTCTTGGAAACTTTTTAAGGAGAAAAATTTAGAGTCCTTAGCCAACAATCTAAACAATGGTGAGGATAATTTGATGAATTATTTTATAAACCTCCTATAGTATCCTTCTAAGCCCAAGAAACTCCCAACACCCCTCTAATTTTGAGGAGTAGGGACCCTTTTTATGATATAAATTTTATTTGGGTCCACTTGTAGTCCTTCTTGGGATATTGAGTGACCTAGAACAGTCCCTGCATTCATCAAGAACTCACACTTATCAATACTAAGGGATAGGTTCATTTCAATGCACTTATTTAATAGTTTCCCCAAGTTAGAGAGAGCCTCCAGGAAATCGCACCCATGGGGAGTGAAATCATCCATATATATTTCTATAGAGTCATGGACTAGCTCAACAAAGATGCTCAGAATTTACCTTTGAAAAGTGGCAGGGCATTACATAATCCAAAAGGAAGGACCTTATAAGAAAAGGTACCCCAAGAACAAGTGAATGTGGCTTTATCTTGGTCTTCTGGGTTGATCTGGATCTGATTGTAACCATTGAATCCATCGAGGAAAGATAATAACTTCTTCCCTACAAGACCATCCAAGACTTGTAGAATTGAGACTTCTGTGATTTGTTATAGTTATAAGAAGAGCTTCAGCGTAAATCACATAAGAAAGACCTTTGTCGACGCATTTCGAACCAACTAGTGTGGTTCATCGTCAAGATGAGTTGAAGAAACAGATCAGGCCTAGCAGGTTAAATAGACTGAGCAGAGACTCCAACGACTATATAACGGCTATTTTTGACCCTAGGACCCAGCCCAACTTATCTTAATAAATTAATATTATATTATTCTATAATATAAAATTAAAAAACAATATCCATTTCTCAAATTAGTAAAATAGGTATTGTGAATAGAATTATGCAATTATAATTAAATATAATAAATTAATATTAATGGTTATTATAAATTAATTATGTTAGATGATTCCTTTGAAGAACTTTATATTATTATGTAATTTTATAAAATTAAAATTATAATATGAAAATAATCAAGAAATTAGTAAAAATTAGTTATAATAAATAGTAATTTATTAAAATTAGTTATAATGAATGGTAATTTATTTAATTAAATAACATTCGGTTATTAATAAAATATTACTAAGGTTCTTATAAAATCAGATTGAGAGATTTCTTTAAAAGAAGTAATTATATATTCCTATTCCGAAAATAATAATGAAATAATTTCAAAAACAAAGATTATTTATTTATTAAGTTAAAAACTAAATATATACAAGAATTCTATATTAAAGGTATGTTAATTTACTACTTACTATTGATGTAATATTAATTCATCTTTCTGTTTATAAAAATTTATTAAGAATACCACTTATTAATACTATTCATAAGAGGTTGGATTAAATATGAATTGAGATAATATTTATAAGTATATTATTTTAATCATAACACCTAGATAGGGCCTACTTATTACCGTTAGTTTAAGGAGCTGAAAATACAAATGAAGAAATCACCGATAAACATAAAATGACAATAACAAGAATACATCATCATATAGAGACCCCAATAATAAAGATTCTATGAAAAAACTAAATAACACCAATCCAGGAAAAGGACCTTCATAAAAAAATGGAAAAATCAAAATAGGATTAAAAGCTAAAAACGAATATACATTAACACCTTTAGTATATTCGAAAAGAATAAACCGACCGACCAAGAAGAAGGCAACCTGGAAGAACAGAGAGGGAAGGAAGAAACCCTAAGACGACAGGGTGGGGATCCAACTTCTATTGACCTTCCACCCATCATCTCTGTTGAGATTGTTGGGTCTACGTTCAATTTCAATAGCTTCCCTTAACTTACGATGATGGAACCTGTCCATCCTGGCAATGACTTTGGCTTCCTCGATGCAGACATGATGCTTAGTCTTGTCTACGTGCTCTGCTAGGGCTGAGGATTTTGTTCTTCCATGCCTCAGGTCTGCTGCATGCTCGCAAATTCTCTGCTGGATGGAGCGCCTTGTTTCCCCTATATAGGGTGTCCCACAGGAGCAAGGAATCAGATAGACTCCCTTCATGTCCTTGGGGTTAACAGGATCTTTCACCGACCGCAAGGAATTACAGATGGTTCTGAGGGGCCTGAAAGTGGAGGGAATATCAAACTTTCTAAGGATCCACGCAATTTTGTCTGTGGTCCCCTGGATATAGGGAAGATGGACACCTAGATGGCGTTCCTTAGGCTCTTTCCTAATCAGCGCATTTTTAGATGCTTTAAGGAAAGCCTTCCGACCTAGGTGCCTACTATATCCGTTTTCCACAAAGACATCAAGGAGGTGGGATCTCTCTCTATCCAGGTTCTCATTATCCGAAATCCTGAGGGCACGCGTGGCCAGAGTGTTAAGAACACCCATCTTCTGAGTTGGGAAATGATGGGAATCGGCGTTAAGATACTGCTTTGTGTGCGTTTTCTTACGGAACACCGCGTGGGAGAGAGAGCCATCCTGCTTCCTAGAAATAAGAATATCCAGGAAAGGGAGGCTGCCATTGACCTCTTTTTCCATGGTAAACTTAATAGCTGAGGACTGGCCGTTGAGGTGATCAAGGAAATGATCGAGCTCCTCATGGCCATGGGACCATATGACATTAGTGTCATCAAAAAACCTCTTCCAAAGCTTAGGAGGGAGACGAGCCGAGGCAAGAGCTTTGGACTCGAAATCTTCCATGAAGAGATTCGCCACGATCGGGGAGAGGGGGGAACCCATGGCGACACCACAGGTCTGCTTGAAGAACTCTCCCTCGAAACATAAGAACATGGAAGTGAGACATACTTCAACCAGATGAGCGGTATCTAGATCAGTTAAGCGATTGATCACTTCCATGGCCTCTTTTATAGGAATGCAAGTGTACAAGGAGACCACATCAAAGCTGACTAGAATGTCTTCGGGGTCAAGCCTGATATCCTTGAGCTCCTTGATGAAGGATGCAGAGTCCTTCACGAAGGACTCAGTGTGGCCAACCAGGGGCTTAAGCTTAAGAGCCAGAAACTTGGCGAGAAGGTAGGTCGGACCTCCGATGGTGTTGACGATAGGCCTCAGAGGGACCCCTTCCTTATGGATTTTAGGCACCCCATAGATTCTAGGAGCAATGGGATTGCTCTCAATGAGCTTACAGGACAGGGCACCCACCGAGTTACTAGACTTGATTGCGTGAGCCACTGTCCTCGAGATTTTCTTTAGAGGGTTTTTGGCAAGTTTTTTATAACTGCCACTATTGTGAAGATGATCCAACATCTTCCTACGGTAATCATCTTTGTTGAGGATGACCGTAGCCCCTCCTTTATCTACCTTAAGGACCACAATATCCTCATTCTGATTTAAGGACTTAAGGGCATGGAACTCCTCCATACTGAGGTTCTTCCAAGGGGGTTTAGCCTTCCTAAGGACTACAACACGATCTTGCCTGATGGTGTCCTTAATATTATCAGGTAGATCCTTGATTCCATGTTCCACGTCACAGATAATATCATCTACAGGGATTTTACGAGGGGCAAGGGCAAAGTTTAAGCCCTTACCTACAACACTAAAAACGGATGGGGAGAAGGAAAAGCTTGAAAGGTTGACAACCTTCCTATTCAGAGAAGACAAGGGAGGAGAGACCTTTCTGCAGAGGTTCTCATGCTCATTACTAATGTCAGGAGCAATAATGCTATCATGACATCCAATATTATTATTAGAATCACCTACATTATCAACATTGATAACACAATTAGAATTACCAACCACACTATTGTCATTACTTAGATTATTATCTCTCTTATCCTTATTCTTGATGTTATTATATAACTTATTATTATTATTCTCATAATTGTATAAATTACCATTATTATAAATACCGTCATAATTCATATTGTTAAATGTATTGGTACCTACGCTAATGTCTATGTTGCATTTGTTATTAAATGGCTTGCATGTATTATCTACAATACTCTTATTCCCATTAATGTTCTTATCTGAATTATTCCTATTCGTAATATCTTTATTACTATTATTATATAAACTATTCATGTCAATATCTTTTATGTTATAATTATTTAAATCTATATTGCTATTACTCGACAAGTATTCATTAATATTACTGTTTTCATTTATACCTAAATTCTTGTTTAAAGCATTGATACCTATGTCCCGACTCTTATTATCAACGTCTTTACGGTTATTAACCCCACCGCAGATGCTACCAAGGAAACCAAGATTGCAGTGCGTACTTACCCTGATCTCATCAACTGAGCATCCGGACTGGATGTCGCTTCTCCAATCACCGTCTACGCTAGCGATCTTGGACCCGATTTCACGACTTCCGCAACAGGGAGATCGATTCTGCTCAGCGGTCTCAGAGTCTGAACGCCTACCATTAATTGCTACGCTACCTTCATCTGGTGAGGACGACGTAGATATCAGGCTCTTTAGGGTACTGTCATCGCCTACAGAGGTGCTATGCAATAGCGGACCTTCCTTATCGCTCATACTGATAATTAGGGGTCTATCATTGCCTGCAGAGGGGCTACACATCAGAGAACCTTCCTCATCGCTCAGACTTGGAGATATGACGCGAGATGGAGGTGCAACAATCATTTCGTCACCTGAGTGCTGCAACAGAGCTCTCGGAGCCCTCAAAAACTCCGGATAACGCTCGCTTGTCGTCTTAGATAGCTGAAGAGGACGTTCGGTAAGGTTATAACTGATGAAGGTCCTTTTCCTGGATTGGTGTTATTTAGTTTTTTCATAGAATCTTTATTATTGGGGTCTCTATATGATGATGTATTCTTGTTATTGTCATTTTATGTTTATCAGTGATTTCTTCATTTGTATTTTCAGCTCCTTAAACTAATGGTAATAAGTAGGCCCTATCTAGGTGTTATGATTAAAATAATATACTTATAAATATTATCTCAATTCATATTTAATCCAACCTCTTATGAATAGTATTAATAAGTGGTATTCTTAATAAATTTTTATAAACAGAAAGATGAATTAATATTACATCAATAGTAAGTAGTAAATTAACATACCTTTAATATAGAATTCTTGTATATATTTAGTTTTTAACTTAATAAATAAATAATCTTTGTTTTTGAAATTATTTCATTATTATTTTCGGAATAGGAATATATAATTACTTCTTTTAAAGAAATCTCTCAATCTGATTTTATAAGAACCTTAGTAATATTTTATTAATAACCGAATGTTATTTAATTAAATAAATTACCATTCATTATAACTAATTTTAATAAATTACTATTTATATAACTAATTTTTACTAATTTCTAGAAATATATTATTTATATATTAATTTAATATATAAATTTAACAATATATTAGTTCTTCAAAAAGAAATCATTCTAACTAATAATTAATTTATAATAACCATTAATATTAATTTATTAATATTTAATTAAATAAATTGCATAAGATTCTATTCACAATACCTAATTTTACTAATTTCGAGAAATGGAATATTGTATTATCAATTTTAATATTAATAATAATATTAAATCTATTAAGATAAGTTGGACTGGGTCCTAGGGTCAAAAATATCCGTTATATAGCCGTTGGAGTCTCTGCTCAGTGTATTTAACCTGCTAGGCCTGATCTGTTTCTTCAACTCGTCCTGACGATGAACCACA
>APFE031230931.1:18791-79505 GCA_000404065.3 Pinus taeda
TAAAATCAAAGGCCCTAAATAATCATAGTTTGATGACTGAAGTAATAGTTATAGGAGAAAAATCTACAAAGTTGCAGACTGAGGATCCCTCAATTGTGAAAATCAGAAGATCCTTGAAGAAGCAAAGATGTAAAGCTCCCATGTACTAGCTATAGAATTTCTCACTGTAGATCACCTAATAATGCAATATACTAAAGCACAATACTTGATCTACTTCTACAAACAAACTTGTAGAAGCTTAATCAATTTTGAGCAAGATCAAATAGAACAAATATAACAGAGAATAAGAAATCAATCAGACATGAACGCAGAATAATACTCTGGGGAAAACCTCAGCTAAAAACCCTGCTGTCGGTATTATCATACAAATGGAAATATCTCCAGATTACACAAAGCTTTAGCTCACAAGCTATCCAGCTCTCAGTACAATCCCCCAATGTTGCTCATAGACTGAATAGACACAACATATGCCTTTCCTCAGTCCTCCAAGCCTCCTATTTCCTTACATAGTTTCTCTTGGGTCCTCTAGTTGCCACATGTGTGAATTCACCTCTCACACAACTCACCAAACTTAGAAATAACTGCGCAATCCTCAAGGAATGAATTCCTTCTACATGAAAGAGATATCCTCAAGGGAATATTCTTGCGACTGATAGTACATTGTCCCATCTTCTGATCTCAATTTGGCCTCTAACTGAATAGACATGCATGAGTTATTTATGAGAGAATATTTATTGATCTGAAGTACACTAGCTACATGCATGCATGCATTAACTAACTGAACTCACAAGCAATTCCACAAACTATTGGAACTAATCTAACTGGACTTAACTCAGTTAACTGAGCTAACTAATTACAACTCAAAGTACAACTCATCCTGATATCTTTAATTAAGGGATAACTGCCTCAATCAAAGGGATAACTGTTGCATGTCTTCACGTAGACTTCATGTTTGATTTTCTCCAACTAATTAACTCAAGATGAATTAATTAATTATTTTTCAAACAACTGTTAAGATCAAATTCGAATTTTTTATTTTCAATTTTAGTTCAGGGACTAACTAAAATTGGAATGTATCCCGAAATGCTATTTATAGCAATGCTATTTTTAGCACTTCTATATTTAGCATTTCTTGTTGATATTTTCAACACCAGCGATCAGAACCTTCCAAAAGAAGAAATATCCAAAAATAAGTATACAAGAGAGAGACCATCATCAAACGAGAAACAACCAAAATCACAAGGTCTAAATATGCTAGAATTAAAACCACCTTGGATAAGCTTGCAGAGGCTTCAACTCACATGGAATGAATTTCTGAAGCATTTCTGTTAAAATTTTGAAGTGGAAATGTTATCCTACCAAAAATGTCGGAAATGTTTCTAATTTTTTCACTATTATAGGTATTTCTGCAATTTTTGGTAGCACCTATCTCAACAGAAATATAAAGTTATCAGCAGCAAACCTTCGGGATAGTTTTGGAAGACAAAAACTCATAACGATATGGATAAGAAATATGATGGATATGAGATAGTTATGAGGTTGTTGAAGGTCATATTCAATGAAGACATATGGCCATTCAATAGGCATGACCATAAAGAGAAAATTCAGCAACAAAAGGGGTAACCAATCAGTCTTTCCAGCAGCAAAGTGTCATTCTTCCTCTTCTTCTCATCTACACCTATACTTTCGATTGTAATTCGATGGGATATATTTTTTTTTAATATCTGAAAGACGCCCATGTAATTAGGAAAAAATGGAAAAACCAATTTAGGAGAGTTGGAGTTGGTGCCTCTCTCCCTATATATATCTTTTGTAAATATCATTTCAGGGTTGGATTTTGGTTCACCTGAAGACTTAGCTTAATAAACTAGTTTTTTCTACACTTCATGCTAGAGGATTTTGTGATTCAAGTCACATCTAATGTGTGGTTTGTCTATCCCCTGTTTTCAATTTTCTGAATCATAAATTTGCAGTAGCTAGTATGGTATGAGTGAGAATCATTAAGAGGATCTGATGATGACTTATCTACTATCCAATTTTCTGTAAATTATAATATATTTTCAAGTAGAAATTGCTAGTGAAGTTGTAACAAAGGATTTGTGAGATAATTTATACATGTTTTTACTCCCTAATTGTTGTCTTCCTTGTCAAGCCTATTTTAATCTTTTAAATGATAAATTGTAGTAGCTAGTATAGTATGAGTGAGAATCATTAAGAGGATCTAATGATGACTTATCTACTAGACAGTTTGTTGTAAATCATAATATCAATTTAAGTAGAAATTGTTAGTGAAGGTTTCACAAAGGATTTGTGAAATACTTTATACATTTTCTTACTTTCTAACTATTATCCTCCTTGTCTAAAAATAACAAAGCTTGTTACAAGGCTTTATGTAGTTGAAGTGACCATCTTAAGAAACTCTGTTTCTTAGGATAATTATTAGCTACCTATTCTCTTTCCCTTGATCCCATATAATACTCACTTAACCATACAATTTATTCTTGCCACATCTTGCCAAATGCATGAAAGTTAAAGAGGAACACAATCATTTCAAAACTCCTTCAGAAAGCCATCCCACCACTCAAAAAATCGTTTTAAATTTTGAAATGAAATCATGATGTGTAAGGCTTACTCCTTTGTAGTCTAGGAGTAACTCCTTGTGCTAACACCAAGGACTAGAGCCCAGGCCTTGTTTTGGGAAGTTTTAGTGTCTACAAATAAACACTTAAACCCCTAAACTAGTAGCTAAGTCTAGAACAACAATGAAAAGCATTCTCTACTTTTTCTATGACCAATAGATTAAGTAAGAGGTAAAGAAGCCTACCTGAAGCTTTTGCTTACTCCTTATCTCCCTTGACCAATTATGTCGCTCCTTTCCGTACTTAATCCACTTGAAGAGTACCTACACATAGACAGAAGACAAAAACCGATCAAAGCATATGATAATGATCTATTGATTAAACATAGCATGGAATCAAGTACATGATACACATATGAAAGCATCAATGGACAATACAAGCATATGGAAAAAGATTTGAACACTTTATTAGTAAAAGTAAGAGTTACAACCCAATTTGCTTGATTCAGCATCACTCCTCTAGTTCAATCCCATCCTCTCCTCATAATAAGAAAGACATTTTTACATCATTACAATACTTGAAATCAATTCAAGTCTCATACTAACAGCATCTCCCTATATTTCAATGATTTCCAGCACCTGATCACTTATATGAGTGGTATTTTATAGGGGAATGAAGGAAATTATGCCATAAATGGTGATAATGAATGCCCTCCCAATCTTAGAATTTAGCTCCATGGAGGAAGGGATAAAGGGATTGATGTTCCTTAACTCCCTACCTCATCCAATTTTGAGCTCAAAGGAGTGGATAGCCTTGGGAAACTTCCAGAAGCATCCTTTGGATAAGAATATTCCCAAACCCTAATGCAATTTCGCTCAAATTCGCCCAGCGTAGGCCAAAGAGGGCTCAAGTGTGCTGCATAGCACCCTAACAGTGTACTGGATTGCACTCAGCACACCCTAATGAAGGCCTGTCTGCACTGATCTTCTTAGAGGTAGTTTCTGGATGATTTCAGACATGGAACTTCTTGGGAAGCTAAGCATTCTGATGGTTGACTTCATTAGGGCATGTAACAACTGAATTAGGGTTTGATGGGCCTTAATAGTACTGATTTGTAAGTCGAGTTGATGTGCCCAAATGGATATGTAACAGGCCTGCTCAATTCTCTTTCATTTCTCTGTCTTCTAACCACAACTTTATGTTTTGGACTATAAAACCCATAAAGATGAGGAATTTCTTCAATTTTCAGAGGTCTGGAATACCAGGATGACTTCTAAATCATCAGTGTCCAGATCTTTATCAGAATCCTCAATAGTAAGAAATGTCTTCCCCATAACTTCATGGGTATGTGTAATCTTCATCTGGAATGGAGTCTTCATATTCTTAGGATTCGTTTCTTCAGTGAACTGCTCCCAAATTACATCTAGATTTTTGTCTATTAGAGTTTGTTCTACATGAGAAGAAGAAGAAGCTCATGTCTCTTTTATTAGAGATACATTAGGGACCCATGTTGTACTAGCTAAAATTCTATCATGCTCTATATTTTGTTGATGAAGCATCAATAAATCCATAGGCAAGTGAGTTGTCCAAACTGATTCAAATAGATCATCAATTTTTTTTGGCTCATTCATGAATTGCCTAAGATTTGCTTGTTTAGTGACATTCTTGGTAGTACCATTAGAATCATATTGTCTATTGGGAATAGTTGGAAATTTAAACGTTGAATTTCTTCAATCTCAAGAGTAGCATGCCTAAAATTGTCAAGAGTATAGACACCACATTAAATAGGAAAGGTAGGCCACATTTACTTTTTATTATCTTTCTTAAACTTTTAAAGGCCATTCCCTACAGTTTGGTAGGCTATCTCTCGGGCAAGGAGTTTATCAAGAACATAAAGGGGCAACACATGAGGGTTTGCAAGACTACTGAAGATCTTGATATAAGTGAAAATTTCTTCTCCAAACCATCTTCCAATTGATAATAAATCATTGTTGGATTCGGGTGAAAGTCTAGGAGATCTCTCATTAAATACACTTTCGTGGATGAGCAACATAACTCCATCGAAAATTTTATAGAGATGAGGTTGGTATTTGGATTCCCAAGGTATGTTATGATAGATATGGAGAGGTGTAGCATCTTCTATGGTCCATTTCCATCCCATATATGTAAAATCAAAGGTGAAACAGAAAACATCCATTATATAGGCTCTCATATAGAAAGAGGGAACAATGTTCTCATAAAAAGTGCAATTTTTCCTATAATTTAGGATTTGGGTACTTATAGTATCAGACAATATAGTTCCCCAATCCATAACATATCCATCTGAAGAAGCATTAATTAAGGGTACTTGTTGGTGTGAGAATTTCTAGATTAGGGTAATAAAAAATTCTACACATCACAGGAGTTATATAACAGAATGGTATGATACTAGAAACAATAACATACATACCCTTATCCTCACGCTTGTGTTTGTTGGGATCCATTCTCCATGCTTTGATGACCTTTGACTGATCCTCATTTTCTAGTGAATGAACCAATAACTGTGTTCCTCATATTTATGAAATTCCTTTCTGCAATATTCAAATGGACGACACCCAATTTAACCATATCTATATAGGGCAGGATGTTGGGTCAAGCTACAATCCTATGCAGGAATGAATTGGTGATGTCATTATAAGTAGTTTTAGAAACAGGGGAAGAATCCTCGGTTGTGGATTTTTCTCTGTCACCCTGGGTTCTTCACCTTCAAAGAGTTTATAAATAGCTTCCCAAGAAGAGATTCCATCATCAGGAGTGAAGGTTGTGTCTAAGAATAATGCAGGCATTTGCGTAGCTTCAGGTGAAGGAGCGACTAGTTTTTGTTGAACAATGAGTTTCTTCATGGGTTTAGTTTCCCTATAAATTTCTACTGAGCTTTGATTATTGGGACTAGCCTACAAAGGAAACACATGAATAAGTAGAGACTTCCTTAACTGAAGAATTCCTTAGAGCGAATAACCAATTTCATATCAATTTATGTCTTTTATGAGCAAAATCTAGTGATATCGAGTCGCTTAATGAAATCATGTAGAACTTTGAAAACATAAATTCGTTACATTTGGTCATTAAATGATAAAACGTGGATTCACATGGGCTTTCGTACATGCCAACATATTAGAGGATTATATCGGAGAAACCTTATCGTTGTATCATTGAAACATGTGATATTCTCACTCTCTGATAGGATTTACTATTATAATGTAATGACTGAAAAATATAAGCGAGAAGGGATATCAGAGGTCATGTATCGAAGATTTGATATCGGGGGTTGGAAAGAGTGACAGCTGATTGGAAGTCTTGATATAAATAGGGGGAGTTTATTGGAGATCAAAGAATTGGGAATATTAGAGACCAGCGATATAAGGATATTGGAGTATCAGAGATGTGAGGATATCGCAGTATTATTGATGTCATTTATCAGAGGATGGGAAAAAATGGGACATCAAAGGATTGGGGGATCAAGATATCAGAGTATTTAGAGTGACACTCACATTGAAAACTTCAATATTTAGAAGCTCTGATAATGCTACGTGGCAATCGTGAGGGGTCGGGCCTTTATTATTATATCAACAAAGAAGTGCTTTATTACTTGTAGACTTAAAATATTTCAAAACTTTAATCGAGGAAGGTTTTATCGTAACTTATCTTAGGGGACATGTTACAATATTTAAAATATTTTGATAAAGTTCTACCGATAATACATTTTAAACAAAAGCATATAGGTAGCTTATTTTTGAATATGTCTTATGGGCCTAAGCTCCAATATGAAGGCTCCGATAAGGGGTATTTGTCATTTAGTCAAGTTTTTTGGAAAAATAAAATTAATATTGTCTTATTTTATTAAAACTAAAATATCTTATATTAAATCCAAAGGGTCCCCATTATTTATTAGTTCTACCATTAACCTTAATGGGGAGGTGTTGAGTAGTACAATAGGTAGATATTTCATTTCCATAGAATATTCTAGGACATTTTTAGTGGTGTATACAAATCAAAGGTTGAGATTTATTTCCAAAATCGCTATGTTTTTTCCCTTTTAGCTAAATTCGGTAACAAAAAAAATTTCATATGAAATGAGATAAGGGCAAGTGGTATTTATAAACCAAATCTTTTGTAACAAACCTAAAGAATTTCGATAAAGTGGAGGTAAATCTCCATGATTAAAAATCTTGTATATGTTTTATAAAAAATGTATAATATGGTTAACTTATATATATATACTAATATATATCTATATATATATATATCTATATAATCTATCTATAATATATATATATATATATATATATATAATATATATATATAATATATATATATATATATATATATATAATATATATATAATATATATATGTAAGGTTGGTAGGGCTGTTCGATTTCCGTTCCCGTGAGACTTCATTCCCCACGACCAGTGTCACTTGAGCTACCCGAAGCGGACATAGTTAACTTATGTATTAATTCTTAATAAATAACATTAAATAAAGTTATATTTTATTATTTTTATGATTATTTTGAAATTTAGAACGAATTAAGTGCTTTCAAATTTTTTATAGATTGGTGTATATTACCATTTACTAGTCATTTATTATTATAATTACACTAAATTCTATCTATAAATTGTAAATAAACTAATATTTGTCATTAAATAAATTAATTAAATAACCAAAATCCTTGATATTAAATTATTTAAAACAACTCATTCTCAATGTCTATGGAGATTCAACCTCACTTTATCATGCATATTCTTAATATGTAAATAGGCTTTGTTATAATACCATGGGCCAATCCCATGCTTATAAATACCACTTGCTTAAAAAACGATAACTCATTTCGTATGACACTTGTCCATATCACTTTTTTAAAAACAAATTCAACAGAAAAGACATAACTACTTTGGAAATAAAATTCAAACTTTGATTTGTGTATATTACTAAGAATATTTTATGGAAGTTAAACCATTATGATCGAATTAATAATTATTGAAAATTAAATTAAAATTCTAGAAGTCAATTCCAAAATACATATTCCTATCGGTAAAATTAGAAAACTTCCAAATAATATGTGTGTGTGTGTGTGTAAAATTAGGAGTATGTTAATTGGGTCTAGTTCAAATTATTATAAAATAGTGTATTACTTTATCTATTTAGATTCTATTTATGTAAATGATATGATGAGTTCACATTGAGTGTATTATTATAATGGCTTTGATCCATGTTGTTGAGCTAGACTTATGCCTTAAAGAATCTGTGTTTTACCTTAGGTAACCAAATCTTCAAAATTAAGAGAAATGTCCAGAGAATTTCTTACTGACCCTAACTCAGAAACTACTCAAATCTCTCCTGGAGCTTGACAAGTCTCTATAGGTTCTATGGAAGCCACTAGACCCACTGCAACACTCCTGTAAATCACTGCAACATCACCAACATTATCCCAAGTCAAACTAGGTTGACTAGGATGCCAACCAACCACCAAAACTAAGCAACAGGGCCATTAAACATCTTTGCAACATCCATGCCATCAGTATGCAACTCTAATATTAGTCAAACATCCTCCAACATCTACACAACCATCTCAAGCATATGAAATCACATGTAGATACTCTCGAAGCCCAATGTATGACATGTCAACATGGGAGACCTAATCCAGGACATGGCGATTATGGAGTCCTAACCAACAAGGCTCCTCAATTCTAAATCCTAAAGTAGGCGTCATCAACTATATGCAGCAACATGAGCATGAAGACCATCATCATGGGAAGGCCTCCAAGATACTGCAACACACCATCATCCAACCACGAACCATCTACTCCTCAACCATCATCTCCAAGCTAGTACAAGATAGTATATATGCCAAGAACCATCTCCAAGCTAAGGTACATGCCAAGGACCATCTCCATACATATGCATATCCAACACACCTGAAACCCAAGCAACCAGGTTGACATCAATGATAGTTAACCACACATGTGCAACATTGGAACACACATCAATGCCAACAGCAAGTATATGTTGACGTATAAAAAATTAATTGTTGAATTTGTTGAATTAGTATCTATGTTTTTTTACTTCCCTGATTTTATAATTAATAGAACAAAAAAATCCTTTATATTAAATCTATCATTTATCATGGGGTTTAAAACATGTAGGAAACACAGATGGAACTATGTGAGCATAAGATTTGTTGCAACAAGGCATGAGACTTGGTTTTGAAACCATGTTCACAATTTATGAGTCACTTTTTGCTATGGTACATTGTTATTCAATTTACATTTATGTATAATATTTATTTCAATTTTCAGTATTCTCACCAATGTAGATACACTCATTACACTTATTTTTATGTTTACGGATGGAACAAGATCAAAAGACGAAAACAATCAATGCAATCAACAAAACATTTCTCCAAATAACCCAACTCATGGAAGTAGCTCGAGCACTGACAATAGTTACAACAAAGAATGATTACCTATTTGGATATCAATGCAATCTATTATATTTTCTGAAATAATTGTCTGTGAAAATTAGACATTTTGTTTAATGTAATGGACATAGTGTTCCAACTTAAAGACAAGGGGTCACCAATAACAATCCCATTTTGTATGAGCCTCTTATTGATATGTAATAAAATACATTTTAATTTAGTCTATTGTGTTATCCAATGTCACTGTGAAATGTTACACCACTCATTCAATATATGGATGATTAAGTATTATAATGAAGAGATGTGAAATCTGATAATATAACAAATTAATATAAACATCATATACAAATGCACTAATCAAATTTTAATTTACATGAATATTTTTATAAGATATATGTTGATTTTTCGATGAATAAAGATTTTAAAAAATTAGAATAATTGCACTATCACAGCTCGATGTTCGCAAAAAAGAGAAAATCTCATACAAAAACCTGGTGCATCGACAACATAAAAAAGCATAGGTGTGTTATGTTACATAAAAGCACCATGATGACTTCTTTTTGCATAACTAGTGCCTTTCTAGAAAATGACAACACCAGGGCATTTAGTTGTTCAAGCACTCGTATTGTTTGCAATTAATGCTCTGATGCATTGTAAGTCTTAATGCACCAGTGCTTTCATAGAACTAATACCCAGTCCTACAAAATATTATTTCCAGCCCTGGTGCATTGTAAAATTAATAACATTAGTCCTTTTATATAACTAATGAACGAGTTTATGTTTATACAAAAATACGCATTGCTGCTACAATATTAAACAAAAGTACCGAGACTGCAATTATTTTTTGTGTTCCCCGGTGTTGTTCCTTAAAAGAACGCCCTAGGGTTTTTTTTGATATAAAAGCATCAGGGTGTATGCATTTTAGGGACTAGTTTTCTTTGCATTCAATGCCTCGGTGCTTTTAGTTATGTATGATGCATGATGTGTTTATAGATGTAGTGCATCAATGTTACTTGTTCCATGAAATGCACCACAAGAAAAAACATCCTCTAAAACCTCTGGCCGCTCATATTTTTTCAATTGTGATGAAGTTCCACTATAATCTCTACTAAAACATTCAGTATCACAAACGAATGTTTTAGCGAATGATTTTTTGACAATTTTTGCCAATTTTTTAACACTAAAAACCTGTGTTATAACCTTCACTAAAAGGTATTTTCCTTGTAGTGTCATATCCATTACTGGTGCATTCAAAGGTTGAGATGGCCGAAAATGATCTTCCACCATTTTTTATCTATTACTTGCATGCCACCCTCTTGTTGTATGCCCCATTTGCATCCATTCCCCACAAACCATTAGACTATTCTTCCTTTTTTTCTCATTAAAAAAAGTGTTGCAACTTCAACAATCTATCTATCTATATATATACATATACTCTCTTTTTCCTACAAAGTAGTTGTGTTATTTGGATCTATTGTTGTATCTACCAAAGCCTCACAATAGTGATTAACCCTCATTGGTTGACTTATACATTTGGCTTGGCTCCTTCCTTTTGTTACCATTTGTTTAGTTGGATCTAGGATTTTCCCTTACATGTTTCTCTTGTATCCTTCCAAACCCTCTCTAAGGATGATTACTAACACTTCTATTGCAAGGACAAAACCCCACAACTAGGGCTAAATTTATCTATTCATTGGTAATATTTTTTCATATATTCATTAGATAGATTTGGTATGTGTGTGTGTGTAGTAGCATTATTTTTTAGACAATTATTATTTTGGGTGCATACAAAGAAAACTTGTAGTGTTGTTCTTTTAGAGCATCGTAGGAGGCTTAACTCTTACTAGTTTTAAGAATTTGTCAACTCTTATTTGATCTAGATATGTTTCTTCTATCTCCCCCTTTTACTTTGTGTTTTTCTTGTATTTTAACTAAGTTGTAAATCTCTTTTTTATTTCTTAATTGTAAAAGATTCCCTTAAAACTTAATTAAAACACTCATTAAAAGTCAACCAAGCCCACCACTTTGGTTACTCCATCTTTATGATGGGTAAGGACCACAGAAAGAGCTCTTCAATATATTTACCTATCATAATAATAAATGTGGTGATGAATAATTTATGAGATTTATACATATACACTATTACTGCAAATAATTTACATCCTTTTGATTTTATAAAAAGATCCGTAATATCCCCAGCATCTTACATGAAAAAAACATCAAACTATTTTTAGACATCACCCACCGTCAAAACAAGTAAAAGGAAAAAACAATATATTTCTATTAGAAAATAAAACGTATAATATTTAAACAAAATTAAAATAATAATAATAAATAATTTTTATAATTGGAAAGGGAGAAATTAAAATAGTAATTATCCTATAGAAATACCAAAGAAATGGCGAACCACATTGGCTACTACTAAAACTGAGATAAGTTTGTGAATTTAAAACTCCACTTCGTTCAAACTTCTTAGCCCGAAAAAATTGTGATAATCTTAAAAGATATCAATAATAATCTCAAAGCTATTGAATTGATAATCTTTATTGTGTTATGAAGAAAAATTATAAATAACAACCTCAAAATTATTTTTATTGATAAAGATATCCTTAAGTTGTTTGGGACATTGTCTTCAAAACTTGTGGATAAATTTGTTGTCTTTGAGTTGATGTTCTTCATGAATTATTTATTCATGTCTTTAATTACGACATGATTATTGTAGCACTCGGACCCTCTGAGACATTAACAACGCTCATCATTAAAGCCTCCAAGAATGATTAGCAGCAGTGATTCCGCCATCCACCACAAGGTTATGCCCGCTAACATATTTAGCCTCGTCGCTTGCCAAGTACAGCCCCGCCTCCGCAACGTCCTCCGCTTTAAGAGTCGCTCCTTCTAAGTTGGCGGAACTATTGCAGAAGGTCTCTACGGCGGCCTTATCCTCTTCTGAAACAGCAGAAACATTGCCTTGTTTCATGTAATTGACTGAAAGGGCCGTGGCCACACCAGATGGAGAGACAGCGTTAACTCTGATCCCGTATTTCCCGAGCTCAGCTGCTCCGTTCTTGGTCAGCCCTATGATTGCATGCTTCGAAGCCGTATATGCGTGTGGTGTAACTCCTCCTACTATACATGCAATGCTGGCAGTAGATATTATGCAGCCCTTCTTCCGCGGTATCATCACCCGGGCCGCGTGCTTAATGCCCAACATCACTCCTCTCACGTTTACCCTCATTACTCGATCGAATTGCTCCATCTCATACTCTGCCACGCTGCCAGCCGCAACAGATTCGACAGTCCCTGCGTTGTTATACATGATATCGAGTTGACCGTATTTCTTCATCGCCAAATCCACCGCAGCTCTCATGTCTTCCTCACTACTCACATCGCAGCGCACGTAAGTTGCCGGAGGAGAAAGCTATCTGGCGAGCTTTCTCCCACCTTCCTCCGCAATGTCTGCTATTATGACTTTGGCTCCGTGTTTTGTGAAGAGCCGAACGATGGCTTCTCCTATGCCTGCTGCTCCACCCGTTATTATTGCTACCTTGCCCTCCAATCTGGATTCAAAGATCATTACTCAAAATTCGTGAGCAACATATATTGAAAAAAGAAACACAAATAGATTGTGAAATCCCATAAATTCAGAGATTGAATTCTGAAACAAATAGATTGCAAACAAAAACTGAAAGAACATTTCTGGTATACTGTGATTACCGTCGCTGTGGTTCATTAAAGCTCAGATTGCCAACACAAGAAGCCGCTGCGTGAAGCTCTTCGTTAGACATGGTTGAGGAGCGAGATGGGTAGTTCGATGACAGGGAGAAGTGATGAAACAAAATCAGTACCGCCGACTGCAGGTCTAGTAACGTCTAATTATATTAAGACGATGCTCGCAATTACAAGGGGAGAAGCAGGGCGTTGCAAGCAGGGTCGTCACAATGAAAAATAGAAGAGATGACAGTCGTAATGTACGTTGTTGGGAAGGAGCCAAAGAAGAAAAATAGAAGAGATGACAGTAGCAACCAGCCTATAGAATTGTGAACGTGGATTTCCGGGACCCGTGCTGGCGGATGCTTATTTGTCTTCCTTAGGGCATAGGGATCTATTATTTTGTCTGGTGCGGAGACCTGATATGCGATGACAGAGGCCTGATATCCGATGACACAAGCCATATATACGATGACATAAAAACGTGGATCACCGTATGGATATTTGACATAATGTTCACACTAAAATTTATTTTAATATATTAATTATTTATTTTCAGAATATTTCAACTATACGAGGAACAACATTTTAATATATAAATAATTTATATAAAATTATTTCAAATACACGTCAAAACAAGGCCATGCTTATCACACTTGCCTTTACGGATCTTATGAGGTACGGGGCATCTATGAACCCTTCTAGCATGTTTTTTTAATCCATTTTTATTGTCTTCACTCTGGTACATATATGGAAAGCTAGCTAGGGTTTTAAGGTTTCATGTGGTTTAGTTTAATTATTAACATTGAAAAGTATGAATCAATTCTTACATTTAAACAAAGATTACAAAGTAATTAATCAGGTTTAGTTTAAATATGGTTAAATTAGCAATTGCATTAAATGTTGCAAAGGAAACGTTGTAAGGAAGTGACATAGGAAAGAGTAGCATTAACAATGAATGTGTCACTTGCAACATCTGCAACAAAAATCTTCGATGCGGTTAATATTCAAAACCAATACAACAATTTGAAACATTTTGAAAGCATACAAAAGATTAAGAACTATGTTTCTCTGTTGCATAAGTCAAATACAAAACAAAAAGGAAAAATTTAAAAAATCAGTAAATTGAAACTAGAATGCATATGGGCCAACATTATTGCATCTGCACCATGTCATCATATAGTTGAAATCTGAGTGTTTTGTAGGATTTCATTTTCTATTTATCGAAATGAAGAAAAAAATCTAAAAAACCCTAAGAGTTGAATACCATACATGTTACTTCAACAAACATGAAGTAATCAAAACTGCAACATGTACTCGAATAGAGAGATTCTACATATGAATCGAATAATTGATTGTGCCCATGAGAAATGAGGGCATATGGAGTCAAAGTGTCAATCTGAGTGCATTGTTTATTACTTTTTAACATTTGAGCTATGGATGTTGATAATGGGCATTCACATATCTATTACACATTATCATAGAGTTGTAACACATGAAGCCAAACAATATAGGGTATTGATAATATTGCTATGTGATACTTGATCATATTGTGCCTTCCATCATCACGTGCAATACAACTTTTTTCTTTTGTTCTGATATCTATACAAAGGAATCTAAACTAAGGTTGTGGGTGCATTGAATTTAAAATAGATGCTAGCACAAAATATATCAAAGCCATCTAAATTGAGGTTATGTGTGCATTTAATTTAAAATAGATGCTAGTGTAGTTATCAGTTCAAAATAGATACACATTTAAATGAATAAATGTAGTGTGTTAGAGAAAAATTTGTGAGGAGTACAATTGATAGATTAGCATATATTCCTCTTCACTCCAATTCTATTCTCTTAACTCCAATTGTAGTGAGTTTTTTTTAGATTTAAACAAACAAAAAAACAGCTACAAACTTCTGACTATTTATGATCTATGCTAGTTTTTTAATATATTTATTAGTAGTTTTATCTTTTTAAGATGTTTGATATTAAATTTTATTCAGTTTGAGATTTTATGTGTTTATTTGATAGTCACATCTCATACATCAATTATGAGATTTCTGCACAAGCAACTTCTAGTCCAACAAAACCCAAAGTTTGGCTAGCAAGAGTTTCCTTGGCCTTCTCCAACACAGACTACAAGTACTTACCCCGAGCTTTAATTAGGAGCTGCAAATGTTGTTTTACATGTTTCAACCATGTTAGATTAAGAAAAAGAGCAGAGTCTAACGACCCATCACTATTTGTAAGGACCTCATACCCTAAAGTGATCAAAATTAATAAGGTTGAAGGGTAGTATGGAGCAGTCCTTTGAGCCACCCAAGCTTGGCCTATACTTAGGATTTCACTTACTCTCTGGACTTTCTCATTCTTAAGACCCATAGTAACTGCAATGACTGTGTTGGAAAATGCTTGCAGTATAGAGGGATTTGAGTTGATGATCTTGAATCTATTGATAATGATGTTTCCAAGCATCTTAGCTACCGGCTTCTGTGATGGAAAGTTGTCCCCCTCCATTCCATAGTTTACACCAATTCCAAGGTTTGGCTATTGTGATGCCTCCGCCTCATTTCCCCCTCCAATGTGCAATACCAAACAACATACAACCATAACCCACATTAACCCAATTTTCAGCCTTAATGGATGCAGGAACCCTTCAAATTTCAAAAACCCACATTAACACAACATGAAACCACTGCTGCTTCAAAAGATAGAGTATGTATATATATGCAATGAATAATGAAGTTCTTAGATCTATTTCTTACCTATTGAAATCAGAAGAATAGAATTATAGACAACAACCAGTAGAGTTTTACATGAATGTAGTCTCTAACAATCCATCTTGAGCAAAGATACAGTCCCGAGAATTTCAATGTACCTCTAGACTACTACCCTTATTGGCTTAGAATGATCAATTATTGCATTCTTTGTGCATTACAACCATACCAACTTATTTGTCTGAAATTTTCTTTTGAATCAGAGACCAAGATATTGTCTAATCTTAATCCACCCACAAGGATGAGGAAATTCCCATACAAATTCCTCCAGAACAAGCCTCTGGTCTAAATCAACTAGTTGTATACTATCTAATAATATGGACCCTACTAAATCTCTACAAAGATGCTACAACATCATACACACTACATGGCTACCTACTATGACTTGTTCTTTTACCTCTAATGTGCCACACAACCATTATATGTAGATATTCAACCACAATTATGAATGATTGTCATAGAGTTCTCCAAAATGTTAAGATTATTGAAACCATATGAGATTTCCTCATGTTCCAATGCAGTAGGTTGAATATTTTTGTCGTTGCGGGCCAAAAAACAAAAGATCTGAAGGCTCTTAGACTACTTTCATCCTCTCTCCTTCAAACATCAAATACTTGAGCTTCATAGTGATGGGTAAACTTCAGCATACAAGTTTCTCTACTCCAACCTCTCCCCTCATCAAAAATTTGAACCTTCATCATATGTAATCTGTATATGAATAAAAATATGTATATGGATTTGAAACCAAACAACCTGTAATAATTAACCACATAACTTGTTGGACTACGGTGTCTTATCTTTTAACATTACCCTGGAAGACATGCTAGGTTAATGTATTGTATAACACTCCCTTTACATATTGGGATGCATTTTTTCATTATCCATGTTTCTTGTGATAGATGACACTGAAACCTTTGGTTGTGGCGATGTGATGTAATCAAAACATGAACCAACTCCCATATATAGAAACTCAACATGCGACTGTTGTCAAACATATAGTTTATTGTCAATTACTCCTACAAGGTAACCAAAAGAAGGAGTTGTCATGATTTTTTTTATAAAATTACAAGCAGGTCCACAAAGTATGTTATCGCCACTTTACCAAATGGGGCACAACCAATGACATAAATCTTTATTTGCAAGATTGCTGATGCAGCACCCAAAATTGCTTGTCCTCCAGTTAGAGCTCAATCATAGGGTATTGGAGGATGCACATACCACCTACCTATATTTTTGTGGATCTAGTGCATGCCACTGGCTGTAACTACCAATAAGTTACCATCTTTTTCTTTGAGGCAACCAAAATAAGGAATTGTCATGAATTTTTTGATAAAATTACAAGCAATTCCATGAAGTATCTTATAGCCACTTTACCAAATGGGGCAAAACCAATGACATAAATCTTTACTTGCAAGACTGATGCAGCACCCAAAATTGCTTGTCCTCAAGTCAGATCTCGATCATAGGGTATTGTAGGAAGCGCATACCACCTATATTTTTGTGGATATAGTGCATGCCACTAGCTGTAACTACCAATAATTTGCCATATTTTTCTTTTATCTTAGCTTCTCTCAAAGTGCGGTGACTTTCCAATATCAAAATAAAGCCAATCCTCATAACAACCATACAACTTTCATTGCGCCATGAACTTGTAGCTATCATCATGGGATAGTACAGTACAAAATCCACAAAGAAATCTTGATTCCTACAATGGAAGAGCTCAAGTGAGACAATTGTATTTTATAATTTTAAACTATTTTTGCAAAATAAGTAGTTTCATAACGATTTAAAAAAATAAAAATTATATATTATTCATTTATTTATAGTTTGTATGTAATACAATTCCTATATTCATATTATTATTTTTTATGACATTAATAACCATTTTCTACTCAAGCATTTTATTTATAATAATATAATCATCTCTCTATAAGTTTGTAAGAGTGCAATCATATTGTCACATTATATAACGTGAACATCTACAATCTCAAGTTTTATTAATTATGAAATAAAATAATTAATTTTCATCACAATATCATAGCTTATTCCAAATTGAAAATTAGATGCAAGTTAACCAACAATTAGTTTCCTTCTACTAATTAAAGAAAACCACATTGATGTTTCGAGGACTCCATTATTAAAATAAATAGTCTCCCTATATCTCTTTCTTCCTCATGGTTATGCATCTATAAGTACCAACATAGCCTCTGTAAATACCAACATGCCTTCAGAGTGAAAAGGTTCTAAATAAATAAATAAAATATAAATTTACTATTAGAGTTGTTTGGTGTTCATGTGCCAAAGATTTCAAAAGCCCAGGCATTTAAAAGTAAAGTTTTTTGTTCAAGAAGAGCTCTTTTAATTTTATAAATCTTTAATCTTGCCCTGATTGGGAAATTGTTGATATTTAAGTATTTGATGAAAAATAACTTTAAAAAGGGAAATTTTTAAAACAAACAAAAAGAAAAAGGATCGTCAATGGAAATTGGAAAATAGAGAAGTCATGGAAGAACATAAAACCAAGGCCAAAGCATATTGTTAAATTGTTCTGAGCAAACGTTGAAGGGAACAACTACAAAGTAAATGGAGTAATGTAGAGCTCACAACTTGGAAAATTTAAGGTGGATCCAACAAGTGACCACTCAGAGAAAACACGAGGAATAAGGACCACACAAACAAAAGGCGGTGGCAAAACCAAGAAGAGAGTCCAGATTTGAAGCCAAAGTCATTTTTGAGAGCAATTTTTACTATCACAGACCCACTTTAGTATAGAACACATCAAAGGCACTGGCTGGCCCAAGAAAAGTTGGAAGTCATTTTGATCAACATTTTTTACTGTTGTAGATTGTGTTAGTAGAAAACATGTCAAAGGAAGTGGCGAATCCAACCCGAGTTGAAACGTCAAATCAAAAGTCAATTTTGTGGGCAAGTTTTACTGTTAGACCTACGTTAGAAGAGGAAACATCCAACTTACAACAAGGAAGAGAAATATTAAACCGAAAAATATCCATACAAATGACGTGCCCTTTAAATAATGAAAACTCTACCCACATGATGGCTTCAAGCCCAAACTACTGAAACTATAAGCCGTATAGTGGAGGGTCCATGTGGTATCTAGTTTAATTTTTTAACACAAACATGCACTTAGCATAATCATCGCTCCCACATCCCCGCTCCCATGCTTGCAAAGTTAACTTACAAGGGAAAGACCTATTATGACAGTATCAGGTATAGAGCATTTCCATCTGAAGACTAGAAAGATTAAAGGCTTGTAACTGATATGATGTGTACCCCGCCAAGAGGCTCCGAAGAAACACCGTCATATGATTGAAATGCAATAATTTCACCACTTGGTAGGAAGCAATAACATGGACAGGGTAAGTTCATAAAGCCCGTGTTTATAATCTAGAGTAGTATAAACTATCCCTGAGAGTAGATGTCCTACAAACATAACAGTCTTCAAACTGTTGGTTGTATCAAAGTTGAAGCCCAGGAGACCGAAGTTCAAATCTCACGGAGTACAGTGACCTGTTATGGTGGCGGCTAGAGGGGCGGATCTCCCCTACCGATGAGTCTGCTCTTGCTAAAATCATAGGATCTTAGTATACCCGACTTACAGGTGGTTGGATATACTCTTGGTGTTTTAGGCCAAATATGAGGTTTGATCCCGGGTCTCTCCTGGATTAGGCTTGATAGTTACCGTTTCACCATGTGGTTAAAAAAAGAAAATACATCACCTTAAGGTCGCCCTTATCGGCCCACCATAGCTGCCCATTCTCCTTCTGCTTTAGGAAAATGTCTTATTCTACTCATAAGTTTTCCCCATATACAAGCCAACTTCATCGTTCCTTCCAGGTATATCCAAGCTTTTATCTGCTTCTTGATAAGAATCAAAAGAAGAAAATATGGGTAATATGGCATCCTGGGCAGTGATGCTCATAGGCGTGAAAGATGAGGAGGAAAATATCTAGCTAGTTCGCTCATATGGAACCCTTCAAATCCTTCAAAAACCCCTCACCACCCCCCATATCACATAGGAATTCCCTCAGCATTTGGTCTGTCTCTCCGATTCATTCTACATCGGCCCCAGAAGATGCCCACTCTTTCTCTAGATGAGAAATTGAAGGTGGGCAACAAGTAATTCCTTCTACCACTACACTTCTTTCAGTCCCCCTTATCTCTCATATCGCAAGCTTCCTTAATATCACTGCCACCACCCCCAAAAGCTCAATCTAATTTGGCCTCTCACCTATCAACTCCACTTTGCCTAATCGAACGTGCTGTTATTTTCTGCGACCCTTTGGAGATTTAGAAAAACGACGTTGGCAAAAGCCTTCATATCAGAGTCTGCCAAGAGTTTATCTCAAATATTTTGGAAGACGAAAGGGTTAATGTTGATGAATGTGGCAAGTCAATGGGCGGGGATTCTACAAACAATGAGCCGGGTAGGCTTTGCAATACCCTCGAATTGCCGAAAGATTATGTTCAGTTGGTCAAGTGCAGAGGCCAATGTTGGAGACCGAAACTTGAGACAATCACATAAAATCCACATGAATGCATTCCTATGCAAAAGGAAACCAGTCTAGGGAACAAGCTAATAAATAGAGCTAAAAACTTAGGTACCCTTAGCATCTGACAAGGCGTGAGACGAAGAAAATTACAACAAAATTTCTTAGTATCACTAGCTTAAAGTAATATTAAAGATGAGCCTGGTTGAAAAGCATGGCCCTCACTCATAGCTTCTAAGCCGAAAGCAACTCAAACCAATTAATTGATTATGGAATTAGATGCCTGAAATTACATTACAAGTCTCCCAACTTCAAAATGAGGAAAAACAAATTATAATTGATTACGAAATTCTTTGAACCCTTGAGAGCTACTCTATAATCTCAGATTCCATATCGCAATGGAAAATAGTGCGTTGAATCGTGGGATGTTCGCTGACAGTTCATACTTTTTATTGAAAAGAGAATAAAGAATGGAAAATTCACTAGCACAATACTGTGAGGAGCGAAAATACATATCCTAAAACATTTACTTCTTTTGGTTTTCTTGACATCGCACTATACTCAGAGTGTTGGATTTTATTGGTTGGGCTTGTAAATAGAAAAAATGGATCTATAATATCACTTCAGATGGTACCTTATCTTTAGCTTTGCGGATGATGCAGAGTTTTGTTGTAAGTATGTACATAACATGAAATAAACTTAGTTCCTTTAACAACGCAAATTTTATACACTTATGCACTAGAATGTCTGAATATTATCTTCCTTGTTGAACAAGTTCGAACTAGGGCTTTCCTAAACTTTTTTCCCTTCCCTGTTTTCCAATTACAGTGAATGACCTTGTTCGTCATGGTGCCCTCGAGAGGCACGGAAATCATCATGGCACCCTTGAGAGGCATGGAAATCATCATGGTGCCCTTGAGAGGCATGATTTCCAAAAGCTTGTCGTCCAAAACGTCTGCCGAATTCAGAAATGAAAGCAAAGAATGGAGGAAGGGATGGCAGAGAATGGAGGAAGGGTTGTATACATTTTTTTCCCTAACTGATTGTCATAACTATTATTATTTTTAAACCCTTAATTATCAGTTTTTGTCTTAATTACCAATTATTAATCTGATGTTGTATAATTTTTTAATTGTCTAACATTTGATCTAATGGTACAGACAGTAGAGAGTGGCAGCTAGGGGAGTTGTTTTCAAAGGGAAACACTTTACGGTTTAATTAGGTTAAAAAACAATAATAACATACAATTTATAATTATTAAAGATTACAATTAAAATAGCAAGAAAAACTCTGATTGCATTATCTTTGCATAGATAATAAGAAGCTCTATTTGTTAGATGATTTTTTTCATAAACTTTAAGTTATTTCTTTATTATAGATTATTGTTCACGGGTTCCTTGACTCACTAACAAGGTTCCCCAGATATTGATATAGACAATAATTACTAATCTTTAGATAAATTTTTTCCACTTATTAAATTTTGTCTATGGAAATGGGTTAGGTAATTATATTCATAAATTAATTGAGCTTTTTAATTAAAATTACATATGAATCTAATGGTATGCAATATTTATTTTTACTTTGCCTAATGCTTTCAATTTTTATAATGTTAGCATATATAAATTATTATCAAATTAATTCAAATCATAATATAAAATTTGAAGTAAAGAAGAGAGTAATCCATAAGGTATATATATCAAATAACATGTAGAAAGATGGGGGGTTTCCAATCATTCTTTCTAGCCATAGGAGATAAACTCAATTGACTAATATTATATTTTTATGTGTGTGAGAGAATCAAATTTATATCAAATAACTGAGAGGAATGATTATTATCTTCCATACCTAAATTTATTTCCACAACTTAAATAAGATAATGTAATTAAATTACTACCTAAATTAAATATTTATATAATAAAAATTTGTAAATATGAAAACATACTTTTATAGGCATAAATTAAATGCTTTTCTATTTAAACATTTCTATATTTCCTAATACTTATTTTATTTATTACAAATAAATCCATCAAAATTATTCACTCTAAAGAAACATAAAAAATAAAAAAATAAAAAAAATAATCATCATGATGATAATGAATGATGATGAATGATTTGATGGTGGTGGTGGTGGTGGTGGTGGTGTGGTGGTTAACGTCCACTGAGACCACAATTGGTCCTATCGGGCCTATAATTTTCTTAGTTTCTACATTGTCTGGGCTTCTCGTCGTCTTTTAGGTGAGATTGGTGTTGTAGCTTTCTTTTTTCTCTACGGTCTTCCAACTTCCTTTATCTTGCATCTCCTTCATCTCTTCTGGTTCTTGGGACATTGGTGTCTTAGCTTTGCGATCTGTTGTGTTTATCCTTTTGAAAATAGTCGGAGAAGAAGTTTAGTCCAGGATATTTGCTTTGCTGTTAAATGAATATTTATTTTGTGCAGTATCTGAATCCTCATGATTGTTAATGCTTGAGGGGTCATCAAGTTCACCTTTTTGCTGTTGGGCAGGGCTTTCCCCCTGCTTGTCTTGAGAGTTGTTTCTTTCTTGCTAGATTTCTTGCAATTCAGAGTTTTTTGGAGAGTATTCTTCCTTGATGACAGTGTAATGTTCTTTTTGTGCTCCTTCCCACCATGTAGATCTGTGGCGATTCTTTCTAGCAGAATTTATCGGCTTCTATATAAAAATTTATCAAGATCTAGGTTTATTTATACTCTGGTCGCAAGATTCTTCTCTCAAGGAACTATCATTCATATTCTATCAAAATTAGTCCTGGTGATGGACCCCCTTTGGGGTTTGAAACATCGACAGAATGAAGATGATACTGTGGGTAATCCAGATCATGCTACTCCAAAAAACTACCACATAAAGTTAAATTCTATCACTTTTTCTACAAAAGTAGGGTTAGTTGGATAAATTAGGGTTTGCCTTACATTCCAGTCTTCTTTCTCTTTTTGCAAATAGAATAGCCTCTATAGAGTTAGCTTTCTTTCATCATGGTTAAAAACTTCTTCTGAAAATTCATAGAAGCTGGCTTGAGCTCCTAGTGATCTTGCACCAGCTAACCAAGTGACAGCTTGCAGTAAGAGCTAGTACTTATGCATATAGCACCGTCGCTTCCAAGTTTGTTACGAACTACCGGGTTGATAAAAGTAAAGTAGGAAGCCCCAGGAGTTGCCGCATTATTGTTGCAATACTGGTGCTCACCACATACTCCAATATCAATTTGTTGAAATATATTTTCCTACATCGAAGAAAAACTACTTCACTAAATCTACAAATCAAAATCTTTGAAGGAGAAGATCTATTGACTAGTTTCTAGTGTGATTTCTTCTCTCATACCATGTAGAAATTAATATAAATTTGCTACTGCTGATGAATTCAACCTGAAAACAAGGGATTACAAATTTCCTCTTCTTATAGTGGCTACAACCACCCTCCAAAATTTCACCCTAGCTTCATTTTGGAGCCTCCATACCAACCGTCCTTCGCAACATGTCTTGCACTATCAAGTACATAGGCTTTAGCTGAGTTTTAGTGGCTCAACAGCCTATGCATGTCAACATGTTTGTCTCCCACCTGCACGTTGTCATTCCAGACTTAGGAAATTTTTTGGCTGAGTTGCTCCCCTGAAAATGGCACAATTTTGGAGGGGACCCAACCTTCCCTCTAGAAATTGCGTAATCCTGTTGGGCTACTTGTTGAGTTCTAGAATTTCACAATTCAGCTAGGTAGGCCTCCCTTAGAAAATTGTGTAATCTAACCCAACACTGGGCTTCAGCTCAGAAATTGCACAATTCTAGGAGGAAGTGACCTGTTGGCCCCAGAAATTGTGCAATGCCTGAGGGACAACCAACCTTTCTTAGCCCAGAAACTGCACAAATTTCATCCCCAGGCTTGCAGGTTGTTACATGTATTGTTAGGTTAACTAGTTCCCTCTAGGACTTAGAAAGGCTGATTTGCATGCATGGCCTTCTTTTCCCGAAAAATCAAAAAGCAAACATCCCTAGATGTTAGGGATCTATTTTTAGTAGTTGGAGGTTACCTGCAAAGATTGTTTTAGAAACCTCCTGCCAAGTATCGTGTTTTCCTAGATTTGTGGCATGCTCATCATAACCTCGATCTTATCAAAACTCATTTGCTGGATGTTTTAGAGCTCATTCCTCACATCGATCTTATAGCTCTGACCTCCCACATCACATCTAGGAGTCTTCAAAACTTTCAACTCAGCTTTTTCAAGGTAAGTCTGCTTTTCATGTCTTTTGTTGTTTTTCTAGCACTTTTTGTATTTTGCTTTGTGTAAGTGTTGTCTGTTTGATTACACTGAACATTTTTTGTTGTTTTTATGCATGTTACCTTGTAGAAGCACTATTTCAGCTTTTCTTTGCATCTCATTGTTGTCGCATGCATGAGATTGTTTTTGCACTAATGGTTGCCATCACGGTGACTCGCTTCACACACATGCTCACTTTCCCTTTTTTTGAATCTTGCGCTCATTGTTTGCATGCATGATATTTCACTCTTTCTCACACTCAATCTCGCCATGCATTCAAACTTCTTATGTTTTCAGTTGCCCGTCAGCGGGTCTAGGCTGCCTTGGCTCAAACCCTGCCTTGTCCGACTAGAAAATGCGCATTTTTGGAAGTGAAGGCTCTTCTTTCCATCCAGAAATTGCACAAATCGGACCAAGCACTCGCCTTTGGGCTTGCATTGTACAATTCTAAGAGGTAGTGCCTTGCTAGCCCCAGGTATTATGCAATGCAGTTTGCTAGTTTGCATGTCACTAATAACTGAAATTGCGCATTGCACAGTTTTAGTCCTCATCAGGCCAGGATGGACTATGCATTATGTAGTTCCAGCGATCAATCAGCCTCTTAACAGCCCGGACTATGCCTTGTACATTTTTGGCAGTCAGTCTCCCAGCCTGCTGGTGAAAATTGCGCAATCTCCACAATTAGTCACACAGGTATGTTGCATGTCAACCCTGCATTTTGTTTTGGTTTTAAACTGACATATTTCTTGCCATGAGTGTTGTTATGTCTCTAATTATCACAGGTGTTCGTCTGCCTCTCAGCAGAACAGGTACATGGCTTCTCGAGGAGCAAGGTCAAAGGACACCATTGAGAGTGCAACTGGAGATGCAGTTGAACGAATGTCTATGAGATTGCCTAACTATGAAGACACCAAGTTTCTTATAGACAAGGATATTAAGATGAAATGGAAGCAGCATCATATAGAGCAGCACCATCAGCAGTAGCAGGGGGTAGCAAACCTGCGCATGATTAAGGTAGGAGGAAGGTTGTTGACAACATAGAGGCAGAGAAAAGTTGCAAGTTCAAAGCAGTTCACTTGTGATGAAAGCAGCTTTGGAGGTTGAGGCTAAGAGGTGACAATGTGATAAGAGGATCATGCAAAGGCAAGGAGGAAATAGAGGATAGAAGAAACATAGAAGGAGTTGCAAGAGTTGAAGAGGCAACTCAGGGAAGAACATGACATGTGCAGCGGAGAGAAGGAAGCACAATAGGAACAAGTACAACAAGAGGTACAACATACACAAATTGATGAGATTGCACCCATGCAAGTTATAGACCCATATCAGCAACTCACACAGAGTAGGCAGGGTGAGCAGTGTTGTCGATCGCATGTATGGGTGTTCAGGAGCATGGATGTCATTGTGTGCATGCATGTGATCCCATCCATTGGAACACTCACCAAGGCGAAGACAAATAACCAAGTCGGATTGGAGTTGGACATGTACTTCGATGGGTTGATGCGCATATCCACCGGCACACACTTCGAGATCAGCATGAACACTATCCATCAGTATTTTTTGGTCCGACTGCACTCAAGACTATGATGTGCATGTTATCAGAAGAGTTGGACAGAGGAGCCAAATTAGTGTACTTGGATGTAACAAAGGCAAGAGTTTGATTTCAGCGGGATGGAACCACTAAGAACACGGACACCATTGCAAACTACCAAGCTTGGCATCGGGTCGCCACCATCGATCATCATGAGGATGTTGAAGAGTTATTCTTCCCACAACTATCTGATTCTTAGTGATGTCTTGCATGGCTTACTCAATCCTATTTTGTCTCACATGGGTACATGTGTAGATTGTAATGTAACATCTTGTAAAAGTGAAAGAACAAGTGTCGATAGTAGAATGTAACAGTCATGTAGTAGTTGAAGAGTCATGAGGGTAGGTGAAAAGTCACAAAGGGGAATGTCATAACTCATAATTCATTGTACAGAATTTGGGGGAGCCAAGCTTCCAATAGGTTTATCTTAGAGAAAGCTTGGACTATACTGTAATGAACCTTGACTTCTCCATAGTGCAGAGCTAGTATATCTCTTTGGAGGAGCAGGCACCAATGACTATAACTTTCCACTGCCAGGACTAGTAGTTGGACATGGTTGTATGTATGATTGGAACTTTCACTTTCTTAATATAATAGAGCCAACACATTTCATGCATATGTTGTTATTGTATTTCAATTTTCTTGGTTATGCTAATGATATATGTAGTTGTTTGCTTACGCATGTATGTATGGACTCTTTCTATAGATGTATGTATCAATCTTGTTGAGATGTGTTGTTGGTTTAACCATCACTTTGGATTTTTGGTTCACCTGCCTTCCAGCTTGTGATATATCTTTGATTGTATTCCCTTCCAAGCCACGTGTTTCCACAGGTTTCCAAGGGGCACACTTATTCCACTTTCCATGTGTTAGAACCCCTCATGCACCTTCCTTGGCTTGTTGCGCTGGTTACACCCTTTCTACCAACAAGGACATCTTGCCTGCCTCTGTGCGCAACCGAGGTCAAGGAAATACCGTATGACCCACTGTTGGGACTCCTACACCAAATGGTCTAAGGTCTAGTTGGGACTTCTTACCAGGGAGATCCCCTTGACATGTTGGCAGGTCCAGCACCATCAACATTTTGGTGCTAGAAGGAGTGCTAGATGACGAGATGACTCCTCACAATCTGTTTTGAATCTCTACATACTTATCATGACTAACTACAAAGTTTCTCTTTCAGAGAGTATGTCTTATGGAAACGACTTTGAAATATCGGAAGAGCTCTATGATAACTTGTCACATAAAAGGTGGAGGCTACATAGCCTTGGTTAGGCACGTGGTCGACATTATAGGCTCAAGTGCAAGACATGAAATCTATGAAGATCACATGACCTATGCGTTGCATGCATACACGCTTCTAGGGAACCCAATGCATTGGTGTGCCACGTTGCCCATAAAATCTATTCATTCTCTTTCTCATCTGGTCATAGAGATAGAACTTGATTTCAATCATTTTGACCATAAATAACTCAACAAAGAAATTCTGAAATTACAGAAAGCACCTCATGAATCTGTTGAACAATTTTACATGTGCTTTCGTAATATTGCATACCAATTTCCTGGAGATGAAATTGATTGGGAATTTCTTGATGGAAGACTTGAGTATCTTCTTTACATATCGAAAAATCAAAAATTCTTGAAATCATTCAAATCCTTCTCGACATACTTCGGTGATGGAGCTACATAATCACAGGAAGACATAGTTGTTGTCACAAGTGATTGTCCACCTTCACCTCATCGAACAACTCCACCATCGTAGAGTGATGTGGGAGAACATGCACACATCTGTTGAACTATCACATCCTCCCACCCCACCTTCTCTTAATATCTGCATAGATTTGGCTGGAAAGCCTGTTGGTTTTCACGTGGATTCATTTCCCTCAACCTTTGTCCCCGCATTCCATTGATCTTCTTAATTGTATTGTCCTTTGTTCTTCCATTCCAGACTCCTCACCTGTTTTGAACGAGGATCAAGTTTTCGACGAAGTTAGTGTTATGCAGCCAACCTATGCTATCATTCATGATGAGTGTGTATGGGAATCTAAAAAAGGACCTGCAGTGAAGGATGACTCCCTTCCATCCACACTTCATCTGCTTTATCCTAACACCCCTTGTGATTCTTCCACTGTTGATTTCCCCAGTGAAAACTAATTTCCATATGTTTCTACTTCCAATCATTCATAGGATACATCGGATGTCTGTCTATCACTACATTACAAAGAGGAAACATCTTCCTCTTAAAATCCATCCAATCTGTCATCTATAATTTCTGAGAACATAGAGGGTGAACGTCCTTGCTTCTCATCTACCCCTCTGCACAATTCATAAAATCATGAGGATGCCAACGAACATCCTGAATTTTCTTATCGTGGCTGTTGTGATATTTGTACTTCTTCATTCGATCACAATGTTGATTCACTCGCTGTTAATATGTCTAGGCCACTAGCCTCTGATGATCTACCTGTCAAAAAGTTGAAATCTTGTAGGATGTCGAGGCACTTTAGCCTGAGCTGATAGTTATGTTAGGCCCTCAGTGTCCTGAGGTTGGTTTCACTTCCAATCAAGAAATTGTTGAAACACACAAGGCTCCTCATCACTCTCTGCTTCACATTGAAGATCAACCAAACACCCATATTTTTTTTCCTCCAGTCGAATCACATGATCCTATCGCTCTTGCATTGGAGGAATCTTACACAGCAAGCACACTTATGCAATGTAAGTGGTCTACCTTTCTCACGTTTTCTTGCATGTCACAGACAAGAGAATGTGTATGCTTAACATCTGCACACAGTGTGGTACAATACCATGGCAAGTCCATAGAGTGCATGTCATGCGCTTTCACTCATTTCTTTTCTATGGACACATTTAAACCCAAAGTGTGTTTGTCTTCATCGTTATATCTTTCATGTTTGTTGGTTTGCGTGGCTTTGGTATTCACGAACCATGCCTTCATCAACATGGGTTGACCAATGTGTTGGTGGCTACATTGGAAGTATCACTTCACATGAGCATACCCATGCACTGTTAGCTTAAGAGTAGGAGTACTATTTGCTTTTTGTTGGCTTGCTTGCATGCATGTTTTCTTTCTTGTTTGTTTGTTTGCTCGCCTATTTGTTCTCCTACTCTCTTTTATTACACAATTACTTTTGCTTTTGCTTTGTTTTTTTGTTTGTTTTCTTGTTTGCATTTGTAGGTTAGTTTTGCATGAGCCGTGTGTGACTCTTGAAACAAGCTAGGTAAAGTACAGGAGGACTTGTGTAATTATCAATACTTGGTTATCTATCATCCTGCCTCTATATGAAGAACTTGTTGTCTTTAGTCCATGACACGCCAATGGAAAATATGTTTTGTTCAAAGTGAACCTTGATGAAAACACAATGCTTGCATGCTAACTAGTATCACCTACTCTAGTCGATTTCTTTTAGGTTAACCCTTGTCAGCTCAGCCAAATAGAGTAAGATGAGGGGGAAAACCTTAACAAGTACATCAGAGGTATATACAAAATAATTCTCTAAAGTAACAACCTCTTCTACTCTCAATAAGTTGGGATCCCTCTTCCACCTCTAAAATGAATAAGCATTATGCATAGTTTTTTGAAAAAAATGAAAAAATTAAAATTTTGAAAAATGAAAAATGAATAAGGTGAAAGAAGAGAAAGGCTTCCTATGTAGAGAGTTGATGCAAGTAACTCCACCAAGGTACAAACTAGGCTCACTAACAGCGTAGCGATGCTTGTGTTCTTGCATGACTCCAATGGGGTACTGTCCATGCATGTTGGTAGCGGAGCAACACCAGAGATGAAACTTAAACTCTAACTGTCATATTGCTTTTGTACCAATATACCCCTCATCCCCAATTGAAAAAACTGCCTTGACTTGGATTGGAATGTGTGCTGACCAACCAAGAGCATGACAAATGGTACATCTTTCAATCAGGCTAGTGTGGAAATCAACACGACCAGAGAACTCAACAATACTTCCGGAGGAGTTAGACGTACTTTTCACAAAACAATGTCCATTTAGAGATCTGGAGTTCTACCAGTGTGTCACCAAGTGTTGAAGCGGCTACGACCACCCTCCAAAATTTCACCCTAGCTTCATTTTGGAGCCTCCCTATCAACCATCCTTAGCAACATGTCTTGCACTGTCAAGTACATAGGCTTCAGCTAAGTTTTAGTGGCTCAAAAGCCTGTGCATGTCAACTTGTTTGTCTCCCACCCATAGGTTGTCATTCCAGACTTAGGCAATTTTCTAGCTGAGATGCTCCCCCTGAAAATTGCACAATTCTGGAGGGGAACCAACCTTCCCTCCAAAAATTGGGCAATCTTGCTGGGATACCTTCTGAGCTCCAAAATTTTGCAACTCATCTAGGCAGCATTCCCTTAGAAAATTCCGCAATCCATCCCAACAATGGGCTTCAACTCAGAAATTGCACAATTCTAGGAGGCAGTGACCTATTGGCCCTAGAAATTGCACAATTTCTTAGGGACAACCAACCTTTCTTAGCCTAGAAACTACACAAATTTCATCCCCAGTCTTGCAGGATGTTGCATGTGTTGTCAGGTTGACCGGTTCCCTCTAGGACTGAGCAAGGTTGATTTGCATGCATGGCCTTCTTTTCCCATAAAATAAAAAAGAAAGCTTCCCTAGATGTTAGGGATCTATTTTTAGCAGCTTGAGGTTCCATGCAAAGATCATTTTAGAAACCTACGGCCAAGTGTCGCTTTTTCCTAGATTTATGGTATGCACATCATAACCTCGATCTTATCAAAACTCATTTTTCGGACGCTACAGAGATCATTCCTCACATCGATCTTGCATCTCTAACCTCCCACATCACTTCTAGGAGTCTTCGGCACATTCAGCTCAGATTTTTCAAGGTAAGTTCACTTTTCATGTATTTTCTTGATTTTTTGGTGCTTTTTGTATTTCGCTTTATTTAAGTGTTGTTTGATTGATTTCAGAATGCTTTCTGTCATTTTGATGCATGTTAGCTTGTAGAAGCATCATTTCTGTTTTTCTTTGCATCTCACTGTTGTCACATGCATGACATTGTTTCTGCACTGACAGTCATCGTCGCGGTGACTTGCTTCACACATATGATCGCTTTCCAATTTTCTGAATCTTTCACTCACTATTTTCATGCATGATATTTCACTCTTGCTTACACTCAGCCTCGCCATGCATTCAAACTTCTCATGTTTTTAGTCATCTGTCAGCGGGTCTGAGCTGCCTTGGCTCAAACCTTGCCTTGCCCGGCTAGCAAATGTGCATTTTTGGAAGTGAAGGCTCTCCCTTCCCTCCAAAAATTGCGGAAATCTAGCTGAGCACTGACCTCCAGTCTTACATTGCACAATTCTGGTAGGAAGAGCCTTGCTGGCCCCAGAAATTGTGCAATGCAGTTTGTTGGTTTGCATGTCACTGCTGACTGAAATTGTGCATTACATAGTTTTAGTCCTCAATAGGTCAGGCTGGACTATGCATTTCACAGTTCCAGCAGTCAGTCAACCTTCTGACAGCCTAAAATGTGCCTTGCGTAGTTTTGGCAGTCAGTCTCCCAGCCTCTTGGTGAAAACTGCGCAATCTTCATAATCAATCACGCATGTATGTTGCATGTCAACCCTCCATTTTGTTTTGGTTTTAAACTGACAAATTTGTTGCCATGAGTGTTGCTATGTCTCCAAGTATCAGAGGTGTTCATCTTCCTCTCAGTAGAAAAGGTACATGGCTTCCCGGGGAGGAAGGTCAAAGGACACTATTGAGAGTGCAACTAGAGATGAAGTTGAGTGAGTGTCTATGAGATTTCCTATCTATGAAGACACTAAGATGCTTATAGACAAGGATATTAAGATGAAATGGAAGTGGCATCTTATAGAGTAGCATCATTATCAACAGCAGAGGGTAGCAGACCTGCGCACAACTAAGGCAAGAGGAAGGTTGTTGACAACACAGAGGTGGAGAGAAGTTGCAAGTTCAAAGCAGATCCACTTGTGATGAAAGCAGCTTTGGAGATTGAGGCCAAGAGGCAACAATGCAACAAGAGGATCGCACAAAGTCAAGGAGGAAATAGTGGATGGACGAAACGTAGGAGTTGAAGAGGCAACTCAGGGAAGAACAGGATTTGTGTAGCTGAGAGAAGGAAGCGTAGCAGGGACAAGTACAGCAGGAGGTGCAACATGCACAGATTGATGAAATTGCACCCATATAGGTTATAGACCCATATCAGCAGTTGACATAGATCAGACAGGATAAGCAGTGTTTTTGATCACATGTATGGGTGTTCAAGAGCATGGATGTCATTGTGCGCACGCATGCGATTCCATCTATTGGTGCACTCACTAAGGCGAAGACAAAGAACCAAGTCCGACTGGAGCTGGACATGTACGTCGACGAGTTGATGCGCATAGCCACTAGCACACACTTGGATATCCACGTAGATAGTATGCATCAGTATGTTGTTGGTCCGGATGCACTCAAGACTATGATGCGCATGTTATCAGACGAGTTGGACAGAGGAGCCAAATCAATCTACCTAGATGAAACGAACGCAAGAGTTCACTTTCAGCAGGATGTCACCATTGAGCACACACACACCATCACGGACTACCAAGCTTGGCATTGGTTCGCCATCGTCGATCATCACAAGGATGTCAAAGAGTTTGTCTTCCCATAGTTGTCCAAGTCTTAATGATGCCTTGCATGGCTTACTCAAGCCTGCTTGGTCTCACATGATTAAATGTACAAATTGCAATGTAACATCTTGTGAAAGTGAAAGAACAAGTGTCGATAGTAGAATGTAACAGTTATGTAGTAGTAGAAGAGTCATGAGGGTAGGTGAAGAGTCACAAAGGGGAATGTCAAGGGTCACCCCACCCTTTTCTATTTATAGAACCTCATAACTCATTGTATAGGCTTTTGGTCAGCCAAGCTTCCGATAGGCGTATCTTAGAGAAAGCTTGGATTGTATCATAAAGAGCCTTGACTTTTCCATAGTGTAGAACTAGTATATCTCTTTAGAGGATCAAGCGGCAGTGACTGTTACGTTTCATTGCATGGACTAGTAGTTGGACATGGTTGTATGTATGATTGGAACTTTCACTTTCTTAATATAACAGAGCCAACACATTTCATGCATATGTTGTTATTGTATTTCAGCTGTCTTGGTTACGCTAATGATATATGTAGTTGTTTTCTTATGCATGTATGTATGGACTCTTTCTATAGATATATGTATGAAACTTGTTGAGATGTGTTGTTGGTTTAACCATCACTTTGGAATGTTGGTTCACCTGCCTTCCAACTTGTGATGTATCTTTTCTCGTGTGTTCCCTTCCAAGCTATGCGTTTCCACAGGTTTCCAAGGGGCACACTTATTCCAATTTCCATGTGTTAGAACCCCATGCAACTTCCTTGGCTTGTTGCACTGGTTACACCCTTGCTACCAACAAGGAAATCCTTCTTGCCTCTATGCGCAACCGCGGTTAAGGCAATATTGTACGACCCACTACTAGGACTCCTATACCAAACGGCTTGAGGTCTAGTTGGAACTTCTTACGACAGAGATCCCTTTGACATGTTGGCAGGTACAGCACCGTTAACACCTTTATTATTTTGCAGATTGGAAATCACAATTTAGAAACACATACAGTGACATGCAACCATCAAAACCACAAGAACACAATGATTTATAGGGGAACCCAACTGGGAATAAACCCCTTCACTACTTTTCATTAATCAGATGAGAATGAGAAACTATTACAATGTCTTTCTTCAACTCTAAAGAACACCCTATACTCTAAACCTGTTCTTTCGCTGTCTATCTTCTCTAGCCAACACTTAGCTAATTCAAGCCTCTGACTTCCTCCTATCTCCTTATGCAATCCTAGCGGAAATTAGCTCCTAGAAGGTAGGAGTTTCCTCCTATTCTCTTGCATAATTTCCAAGGAATGATTCACCTACTTAACTGTCAAGCTTGTACACTCAACTATTATACAATTGATAATTACAATGTCCCTTTTCCTCCACTTCAGTTAGGAAATTCGAAATCCATGCATGTCTTGGCTATTTTTAGTTGATTGACTAGTTTAACTGAGAGATCATTACTACTCAACTGACCTACTACTGACTCAATTAATTAATTAGGCTCTGTTAGCCCTAAGGTGTTGAACCAAACAGATCCAAAACACTCTCTAAGTCTTTGAAGTCTTCTTAAAATATTTCAAAAGATCAAAACCATCGCATAAGGGGAATCTTCAAACAAGTGGAAAAACAATATTGGGAGGCAAAAAAGCACAAAAAAATAGTGAAATAAGGCTTAGCGAAGGCTTACAGCAACTTGGCACAGCAGCCGTCATATCTGGCCAATCAACAGTCCAGATCTGATTGGTGAATCACAATCGGAAAACAACAATAGAGCACTCACCAAACAGCCTGGGGATATCACGATATGTGATTGCGATTAATCGCATTGTGATATCGCAATCGGAGAAACACAATGTAGTGGGGCTTGTACCTATATGTATGTGCGATGCGATAAACCGGACCCAAAAGGGTTCCGTAAGGCTATTGTATGTCATTTCAAATCTACCCAACGCCATTTTTTAGGGGATTTTTAGTGTTTTAATGTATTTAGAAAATACAAAGGGACAGGCCATTTGCGACATGCGATAGCGACTCACAAGCAGACCTGATAGGAGAACATACCAAATTTAAGGACATTTGAAGTCTGGGTGAACAATGTTTTTGGCAGATTTTCACAGTTTAAATGCATTTCTCTGTGTTAATAGAAAGCAGTCGTTTCAGGGATTTCAAAGGCCTGATGCATTCATCCGTTGCAAAATAGGTGGCCACCTCCCCTTAAGGTGTTATGCAATGATTATTTAATGCTAGAAGAGGGATTAGAGTGGACAGAGGCCGGGAGATAGAAAGCTGAAAAAGGGAAAAATCCACAGCATGATGGAGCCGAATCAACAGAAGTGATCATGGAGCATCGATGGCATGAGCAAGCTACCTAATAGCATGGCAAAATTACCAGAATTTGGTTATTGTTTTGTTAGAAAAAGAGACCTCTGCCTCATGTTTGTCTAATGATGGCATCAAGCAGTTAGAAGCCGGAGGGGATAGATTAAGACACCTCGAGCCTCAGAGAGCCTGAGAGCATTGTAAAAAGCCTATAAATGGTTGAAAGTTAGAAGTATCAAGGGTTCAACTTTTGGAGACTGTGGAGACTCTGCTCCTCTCAATGTCTCATTTTCATTCCAGTAATACAAGCTTCTTTTGTTGTTATATGTTCAATCACCATCTTTCCCTCTGTTTTAAGCTTGCACTTGAATGGGTTATTCAAGTTTTCTTCTCTGACGACTGCCAGATAACTGTCATCTTATCTTTGCGTTGATAAATTAGATTTGTAAGCTTCATTTACTTTCTGTTGCTAGCCATTCATATGTGTTTATGTATGTATCTGCTGGTACTGTCAGGATTCTCCATCTATTCATTGAATCTATAAACTATTGAGCATTAGTGGTTGAAAGATTTGTCAAGCTGAGCATGTTCATGCATGTTTTGAGTGAAAATAGAGTTGAAACAGTCATCTGACTTGATCCAAACCCCAATCCATTCCAATAGTTCAGAGAATGATATTGAAGATTTATATGTTTCCAGGCATCTCCTAGCTACAATCTAAGAGAGCTTCCTGGAGTGCTAACATAATTGGCACCATTTCCGGGGAGAGGAGATTGAAGCTCAGCTTCCTTGGGGGACAACACAGATCCAACTTTGATGGTAGACAAAGTCTGGACACTTTTTTAGTTGTATCATCTATCTGGCGACTCTACTGGGGGACGAACCTCTTGGCGACTCCTCTTCATAGTTATGGCTCAGTTTGTGAGGCATACTCGAAGAAATCCTTAGAAGCCACAAGCTGACCCAATACTTGACCCTAAAAAAATCATCAAAGTAAGAAAGGAATTGCAGAAAGTAGAATCAGGTTTAGGTAGCTCTAAACAATATTCTATATCACTTCAAGAAAATCCTGTAATAGAACAAATACATGTTGATAGTATAGCATCTAATACTAGCAGTAAAGAAAAAATCTCTAAGATTCATAGAGCTCCTTATTCTTGGGTTCTCCTTCTGTGCTAAGCCTGAAGGAAGCCTCTCCTCCTATCCATCATACTCCTTTAGTCCTATCATCCACTCCTCAACCCTTTTTAATTTAGACTTCCAATATCCTTATAGCCACCATAGCTATGGTAGGTCCACAAGCACCTACCAAAATGGAAAGAATCATAGCTGCTAGGTATGGACCTCTAGTACTACCCACTCCTTTGAATGCCATGCCTACTGAAGAATATCAGAAGTATAGGCCTAAGTTCACTAGGACCGAAGGTGTTTCATCTGAGGAACATCTTGAATAATTCTATAGCTATGTTGATAACCTGGACATTAGTGAAGATGATGTATGGATGAGAGTCCTTGTCCAAAGTATAGATGGAGAGGCTAGAAAATGGTTCAGAGAACTGACCCCAAGTTCTATAGTAGATATTGAGGCTTTAGATGATGCATTCCTAAAGCATTGGGGGGATAAGAAGGATCTACTCTACTGCAACACCGAGTTTGGGAACTTAAAGAGGGAAAATGGTGAGTTGTTGTATGATTTTAATAAGAGGTTTAACTATATGTATAGCAAGATACCAGCTGAAGTAAAACCCACGACTACCTCTACTAAACTCACCTATGCCAGTGCCTTTGATTCTGACTTCTGTCTACTGTTGAGGGAGAGACAATGTGCTACCTTGGCTGATATGCAGGACGCAACCTTGGAAGTAGAATCAAACATCATGGTTGTAGAGAAGCTCAAGGGGAATGTTGATAGAAGGAGACAGAGGGGTGAATCTTCATCATCTTCAGATCCCAAGATAGATAAAATGACCAAGATGATAGAGTCATTAGCCTCTAAAATCTCCAAATTAAAGGTTGAGTAGCACCCTGGGAAAGGAAGAATTCCTAATACCTTTGCTCCTAGAAATCCAAATCCATATAGAAGAGCTAATGAGCAGTTGCAGATTCTGTAAAGAAGTAAAGATTCCAATGAAGACCAAAGGGTAAAGACCCCTTTCTAGAATGTAGTCATGGAAGAAGAGCAGTTTTAAGAAGATGATGAGATCCATTGTCTGGAAGACAAAGGCAGTGTCTCCTTTTTGACCTCAGCCGCCTATGGAAAGGCATTATTCAATGACCAGATCGGCCAAGAGTGGGATGGCGGAGCTATTCTGCAAACTGCTAATCAACACAGATATAATCTGAGGTCGAAGATGAATAATGCCAAGGAAACTCCTATTCAGAGAGCTGTTGTCCCTGCAATATAGCAAGCTAAAAATAAAAACCGACTAGTAGTTGATCCCATCATCCTCAAAGTTCCAACTCACGAGGTAAGAGGCCTTGACAAGTCTCCTTCTCCTTTTAGTTTTGAATCAGAAATTCAAAAGCTAAGCATACCTATACCTCTAATTGAACTAGTGAAGAATGAGTCCTTCAAGAGATCTATCCTCGAGGCCCTTGAGCCTAAAGCCATCCAAGCCTCCACTGACTATGTAAATCTACAAGACGACAAACCGGTTGTTTTTCTCAGCCCAATGATTGAAAATTGTGATGACATCTCCCCATCATTCTATGTCTCTTTGACTATTCATGACAAATCCTTCACAACTACCTTTTGGACACAGGAGCTAGCCATAATCTAATGCCCAAGGCTGTCATGGATGAGTTGGGTCTTGACATTACCAAGTCTTATCATGACCTATTTTCTTTTGACTCTAGAAAAGTGAAATGTTTGGGATTAATCAAAGACCTAGCCATCACCTTGTCTCAACTGCCCCTGAAGAGCATGATGATGGATATTGTGGTATCATATGTACCCCCCAAGTTTGTCATGTTGCTCTCTAGAGGTTGGATCAACAGATTAGGTGGGATGTTGCAAAATGATCTGTCCTATGCTATTGTCCCAGTTTTTGGAGGTGAGAGTAGGAGATTATACAGAGAAGCTCAGTTGGATTATATCATCAGTGATGAAAGGAATCCCACTAATCATCCCATATATGCTGTCGACACTGATTTTGGAGCCTGTATTCTTTAGATTGAAGAATCCGAGTTGTCCTCCATGTAGCTTAAGAAACTAGTTTGTCAGATCACACAGGAAGAAGGCCCACAAATTTGGGACATGTTCTTTGATGGAGCTTGCTTTAAGGAAGTTTCAGGGGAAGGTGTAGTCCTTGTGTCCCCTAAACAAGAAAGCATTCATTTATCTTTCAAGTTAACTTTTCAGGACACAAATAACATAGCAGAATACGAAGCCTTGATATTGGGATTAAACGCTGCTAAAGAAATGGGCATAAAAGGTCTGAAGGTGTTTGGAGATGCAGACCTTATCATTCAGCAAGTCAACAAAACTTTCCAAGCAAAGCATCCAAGGCTGAAAGCATACAGAGATGAGGTATGGAAGCTCAAGGACTCTTTTAATATTTTCAGCATTTCTTACGTCCCGAGAATGAAGAACCAGCTTGCTGATTCCCTTGCTATGTCTGCTAGCATGTTTATTCCTCCTTTGCCTCCTAAATTGACTTATGAAGTTCAGGTGAAATATAGACAATCTCTGCCTGACAATGTCAAATACTGGAAATTTTTTGAAGATGATGATGAAATTAATAGGTTTTTACAAGTTCTTGATGAATTTTCTGAAATGCACATCGACCAAGAAAACGAAACCATTGAATAATGCAACCAGTCCAAGCTAAAGGATGAGATTGGTCAGGATAGCATTGTTCAGCTACCTAGTAACCATATACCCAAAGGATTGGTGCCCCTAGAGAAGTTGTTTGATCATAATGATGTACCTTATAAGCCTGCCAAAAAAGAAAATGAGTCTATTGTTCATAAATATAATGTAGGGAGTCCAGCCCCTCCAAAGTACATAAATTTGTCCACTCACTTGTCTTCTGCCCAAAGTTCCAAGTATTGCACCCTGATGAAACAATTTGCTGATATTTTTTCTCGGGAGTACAGTGAGCTTAAGACCTATGACACCAATATCATTCAGCATAAAATTCCACTGGAGAAGAACACTATCCCTTTTAAGAAGAAACTAAGACCTATTAGCCCTCTCTTATTGCCTTTGATTGAAAAGGAAATCAAGAAGTTGTTGGAGGCCAAGATCATAATTCCCCTAAGGTATTCAAAGTGGATAGCTAACCTTGTGGTAGTAAGAAAGAAGAATGGAGAAATCAGGCTTTGTGTTGACTTCAGGAATTTAAACAAATGCTCTAAAAAAGACAACTACCCCCCTACCTATGATGGAACACTTGCTGCAAAAATTTTCAGGGGCTAGAGTCATGTCTTTCTTAGATGGGTTTTCAGGTTACAATCAGATTGTTGTACATCCAGAAGATCAGGAAAAGACCGCCTTCGCTACTCCTTGGGGCACTTTCATGTACTCCAAGATGCCTTTTGGACTGATGAATGTTGGGGCTACTTTTCAGAGGGCCATGGACATAGCCTTTGTGGGAGAGAAGGACAAGTTTGTCCTTATTTACCTCGATGACATAACAGTATTTTCCAGCAGTCACAAGGACCATTTGCAGCATTTGAAGAAGGTGTTTCTAAAGTGCAGACGTTTTGGAATTTCTATGAACCCAAATAAGTCACAGTTTTCCCTAAAAGAAGGCAAACTACTGGTACATATTGTTTCTACTGAAGGTGTGAAGATCGATCCAGCAAGAGTTCAAGCAATTCAGACATTGTCCATCCCAAGGTCAAAAAGGGACATTCAATCTTTCCTGGGTAAGATTAATTTTGTCAGGAGTTTTATTCCAAACTTCGCAAAGCTAGTAAAGCACATCACTTCCATGCTGAAGAAAGGATCAGAAATAAAATGGACAGATGGTGCAAGAAGCTCTTTTGAAGCCATCAAACAAGATATCATGGAAGCTCCCACTCTGATCAACCTAGATTATACCAGGGAGTTTTATATCTTCTCTTTTACCTCTTATGATACACTTGCAGTAGTTCTATCGCAGAAAAATGAAGAAGGTGTAGAACACCCTGTTGGCTTTTCAAGCAAAACTCTGAGGGACATTGAACTAAGGTACGACCTTATTGAAAAACAAACTTATGCTCTCATAAAATCTTTAAAGGAATTCATAATTTATATTCTTCATTCCAAAGTGGTGGCGTATGTACCTTTAGCCTTAGTAAAAGGCGTCCTAACTCAGCCAGATATTAATGGAAAGAGAGCTAAATGGATTGCAAAATTCATAGAGTTCAACATAGAGGTGGAGCCCACCAATCTTGTTAAAGGCTAGGGCTTGGCTAAGCTTATGGTTGAGGAAAATTGTAGTTTGTTAGACATCAATTGCGTGGGTTCAAATTCAGGTGGTGAGCAGACAGAGGAAGCAGCAAAAGAGCAAGAACAGAAACAGTCTTTGGCTGAAAATATAGCCACCTCTAAATGGTATTCCAATATAGTTCATTTTTTGCAGAAGCTAGAAGTCCCTCTAGGGCATAGCTCAAGTCAAGCCCGAGCCATTAAGCTCAAATCAACCAAATTCTGCATTAATGAAAAGTTTCTCTATTGGAAAGACCCATCAGGGATCCTCTTGAGATGCCTAGACAAAGGAAAATATTTGGAAGTCACGCACCAATTCGAGTCTAACATCTGCAGAGGGCATCATTATTGGAAAACCATGGCCCACAAGATCCTGAGAGCTGGGTATTATTGGCCTACTCTATTCTCTGATGTGTTTTCTTTTGTGAAGTCTTATGACAAATGTCAGAGGTTTGCAGGAAGACAACATTTAAAATCTCTGCCCTTGAAGCCAGTACACGTCAATGGTCCCTTCCAACAGTGGGGCTTCGACTTCACCGATGAGATCAATCCACATTCCAGTGGCCATCACAAATGGATCTTGGTAGCCACTGATTATTTCACCAAATGGATTAAGGCCATACCCACTAAAATGCTAATCATCAGGTTATCATAAAGTTCTTGAATGAGAATATTTTCACTAGATTTGGTTGCCCAACCAAACTAGTCAATAATAATGCAGCAGCTTTCAGGGCAGAAGAATTGGTGGACATGTGTGAATCCATGGGCATTCAATTGGTGCATTCTACCTCATATTATCCTCAAGGCAATGGCCTGGCAGAATCATCTAACAAAAGTCTTGTAAGGATAATCGAAAAACTGTTGGAGGACAACAAAAGGAACTGGAATTCCAAGTTGAACTTTGCACTATGGGCTGACAGAGTTACCAACAAGAAGTCCATAGGAAATTCTCCATTTAGGCTGGTTTATGGTGCTGATGCTATTTTTTCTATCCAGCTGATTCTCCCTGTAGCTAAATTCTTGCAAGAAGAACAAGATGAAGAGAACGACATGGTGAGGAGAATGAGTAACTTGGTTGAATTACAGTAGATTAGAAAACAACTGGTTGAGAAGTCAAGAATTCATCAAAATAAAATCAAAGAAACCTTTGATAGGAAGGCAAAAATGGACAGTTTTCAGGTTGGTGACTGGGTTCTCAAATGAGATGCATTGAAGGAAAAGAGGGGCAACCATGGTAAATTTGATGCCTTATGAACAGGACCGTTTGTCATTACGCAATTTCAGATGAACAATACTTTTATTCTGCACAATTTGGAGGGGGAAGTTGTTTTTGATGGCCTAGTCAATGGGCGGTTTTTGAAATATTACTTCAAATGAGGCTTTAAGGCCTTAATACTGTAATAGGTTTTTTCAGTTTTTTTTTTCTATACAAATACACTCCATGCCCAATGGAACACTAAGAGATAAGTTTGTTTGGGTTGTTACTGGAAAGGCAGTAGCCTGCAGTCCTTGAAACCTCACAGGGAGGCTTTCATCCCAGAAGGAGCTAGTGTTAGCCTTAAGGTGTTGAACCAAACAAACCCAAAACACTCTCTAAGTTTTCGAAGTCTTCTTAAAATCATTCAAAAGATCAAAACTGTTGCATAAGGGGAACCTTAAAACATGTAGAAAAACACTATCGAGAGGCGAAAAAACACAAGAAAACAGTGAAATAAGGCTTAGCGGAGGCTTATATCAACTTGGCACAGCAGCCGTCAGATCTGGTTGATCAACAATCCAGGTCTGATCAGTGAACCGCAATCAGCAAACAACAACATAGTGCTCATAAAACGGCCCAGGGTTATTGCGATATGCGATTGCGATCAATCGCATCGTGACGTCACAATCAGAGAAACACAATGGAGCGGGGCTTATACCTATATGTATGTGCGATGCGATAAACCGGACCCGAAAGGGTTCCATAAGGCTATTGTATGTCATTTCAAATCCGCCCAAGGCCATTTTTATAGGATTTTTAGTGTTTTAATGTATTTCTAAAATACAAAGGGACAGGCCATTTGTGACATGCGATATCGACTCACAGGCGGACCCAATAGGAGAAAAGACCGGATTTGAGGACATCTGAAGTCTGGGTGAACAGTGTTTTTGGCGGATTTTCATAGTTTAAATGCATTTCTCTGTGTTAACAAAAAGCGGCTGTTTCAGGGATTTCAAAGGCCCGATGCATTCTCCATTGCAAAATAGGTGGCCACCTCCCCTTAAGGTGTTATGCAATGATTATTTAACGATAGAAGAGGGATTCGAGCGGACAAAGGCCGGGATATAGAAATCCAAAAAATGGAAAAAGCCACAACACGATGCAGCCGAACCAAAAGAAGTGATCATGGAGCATCGCTGGCACGAGTGAGCTAGTTGACAGCACGGCAAAATTACTAGAATTTGGTTACTATATTGTTAGAAAAAGAGACCTCTAGCTCATGTCTGTCTAATGATGGAATCAAGTAGTTAGAAGCCAGAGGGGATAGATTAAGACACCTCGAGCCTCAGAGAGCCTGAGAGAATTGTAAAAATCCTATAAATGGCTGAAAGTTAGAAGTATCAAGGGTTCAACTTTTGGAGACTGTGGAGACTCTGCACCTCTTAGCGTCTCATCTTCATTCCAATAATACAAGCTTTTTTTTCTATTATATGTTCAATCGCCATCTTTCCCTCTGTTCTAAGCTTGCACTTGAATGGGTTATTCATGTTTTTTTCTCTGTCGAATGCCAGATAACTGTCACCTTATCTCTGCGTTGATAAATTAGATTTGTAAGCTTCATTTACTTTTTGTAGCTAGTCATTCATATGTGTTTACGTATGTATCTACTGGTACAGTCAAGATTCTCCATCTATTCATTGAATCTATAAACTATTGAGCATTAGTGGTTGAAAGCCTTGTCAAGCTGAGGGTGTTCATGCATGTTTTGAGTGAAAATAGAGTTGAAACAGTCATATAACTTGATCCAAACCCCAATCCATTCCAATAGTTCAGAGAACGATATTGAAGATTTATATGTTTCCCAGCATCTCCGAGCTACAACCTAGGAGAGCTTCCCGGAGTGCTAACAAGCTCAATTAACCGAGTTCAACTAAAAATAACTGACCTAGATTGCTAAATTTTAGCAATCGCTACATGCACAACTCTACTTCTATCATATAACTTGAATTTACTGAGTTAACTAGTAGACAAGGCCGTGGCACTCTAGCTAAATACCATCTGAGTCATCCTGCTGATGTGGAAAATCAAATTACTAAATTTGACTAAGGCTTGAGAAAATTTAGCCTTTCTTGCAACAATTTCTAATATACAGTGTTTTATAAAAGTATTGAGTTTGTGTGATCCCCCATCCCTTATTGTTCAGATGTTTTAAGCCAAATCCACTCATACACGACAATTTGTATATTTGTTTATATTTACTTGTAAATATTGGGGATGATTAGATTAAGACCAGTTTTCTTTTTAATTAGTTTTTATGAATATATTTACATTAGATTAGTATAGGCAATTGAGCCTTTGTTCCGAAGAATATATAACCACACCAAACAAATAGGGGTCTTATTGGGACCCTGATCGGGCCAATACTCACTCGTTGTGGGAGAAATTTTTCTGTTTGTTAACAGTTCGATACAGTCACACAATATTTGCCACTCTTTGTTGACCTCAAGAGCCACCTTGTTCCTTGTAGTAGATTGCTCCCTTCTGACTTTAAGCGCATTGATAAAGAATTTTGGCATGCACCAAAATATTCTAATACTTCCTAGGTAAAACTGACCACAAGAGAGGAGGAAATGAATGACCGGGGAAGTCTAGTGAAAATGCATGGAGTTGTAAGAAAACAATTGATCACAAGGATGGGCTAGTTCTTAGGAGACCTTAGAGGGTAAAGGAAAGGGCAAAGGAAATAATTTCAAACTGAAGATGCAAACCTAGGGGCCATGGACCGGGGGAGAGGCTAGAAAAGGATAAAAGAACCAAGAAAGAAGGAAATAACGAAACAAGCACCAAAGGATGTACACAAGATGAGACCTAGAGACAAAGGAAGCAACAAGAGAAAGCTACTCACTAATAACAAGTAAAATATGACTCTTAGAGGCCAAGGTCTAAAATGGTGTCGAATTGGGAAAACAATAATCCATGAATATTGATAATTCATGCCTCTATAATGCTCTATACCTTAAAGTCTAAGCCTCATGTTGATTCCCACTTGTGTTTTGAACAAAGCCACCCCGATGATTATGAGTGTTATGCAAGGGATGATGGGTGGAGAATGAACTAGACAATGGCTCTTGAATTCCATACCCTCCCATCATAACTATTGTACATGCTATCACAACCATTAAACCCATAATAATTCGAGGGTGATCTAGCATTAATACATAATGTGGTTGCATGATCCTAGATGCAATGGCTTGCAAATTAGTGATATCCTTGATGAACAAAGTTCCATGTCTATCCCTGCCTGGTGTAATGGGGACTATATGCCCCACTATCTGGCTTATCTTTATCATCCCATCCAAGGAAGACATAAAGCCAAGTTAATAACAAAGTTAAAAATTATTATAACAATACTCAATTTAAACTCAACTGGTCACTTATACAAATAAAATATAAATAAAGAAAAAAATGCATTCCACAATTTTTAAATTAAAGATAAATAATATATTTTTTATTTTACAAATCATAAATATAATTAATATAAATCATTTTGAAGTTTATTAATTTATAACCATGTAAAACCATAAAATGAGAATGCAGACACCGGAAAAGTACAAGGTGGAATTTTTTTCCAATGACAACAAAGTTATTTTAGTGTATTTTAATGTTGTTGTTTTTTTAAACTTAGTAGGGCTACATGTTTAATATATCACCCCCGATCAACTCAAAAATAAAATCTAAATAACGAAAAAAATTCATTCCACAACTTTTAAATTAAAGATAAATAATATATTTTTATTTTACAAATCATCAATATAATTAAATATAAATCATTTTTTAAGTTTATTAATTTATAACCATGTAAAACCATAAAATGAGAATGCACACGCAGGAAAAATACAAGGTTGAAATTTTTTCCACTGACAACAAAGCTATTTTAGTGTATTTTGATGTTGTTGTTGTTTTTAAACTTAGTAGTGCTACATGTTTAATATATCACTATGATCAATTGAAGGAATTGAACCAGTGACTTCACATCAAGGAGTGCCTTAACAAATCACCTGATCACTGTTTATCCAAGATCACCTGATCACTGTTACTATTACTAGTTCAATTCCTTATATTGATCGAGGTGATATATTGAACATGTATCTTTGCCAAACTTAAAAAACAACAAAGTTATTTTCATAAATAAAACATGAAGTAAAAATTAATGTTATTACGGTTATTAAAAATTAATACGTAGCAAAATATAACGGTTTACTCTACGATTCAAATAAGGTAGGAATCCAAAGAAAGGTAAGAATGAGTCGTTAGGCTTTTAGCTTCATTCTTCACTCAGCTCGCTTTGAAATAAAAACAATTTAACCGCATGTCATAGACGTTAAAGTTACACCGTTGGAAATAATTTGATTACTAATGGCTCCCTCGTGGCACACACCATGTTAATGATTATAATTGGCCATATGCATTTTTTAATTAAATAATTAAGCAATAAATCTAAGTAAAACTTGCTGTAATTAAGTTATTATTGTTTTAACCATTTCAAGTGCTTTGTGTTTGAGAGTAATGCAAAACCCATTGTCATCACTATATTTTAGGAGGTAATCTCTAATAAATTTTGAAGGAAAGGAATTCAATGATCTTATTTTCAATGAATGTAAAGGAATAATTGATGTTTAAAATATTATTTTAAATATTGTTTCCTTTTTTAAATTAAAAGGAGAATTCAATTATCTTATTTTTAAAATGAAGGTAAAAAAATAATTGATATTTTAAATGGTATTTTGAATATTGGTTAGAGTATGTGTCATAAGTAAGATTATATATATAAGTATAAAGTATAACGATTTATATGATAATTAAAATGGAAAAATATAACAAAATTATTATAGAATTTAGACTTCTGTTATCCATAATATGTTTGAGAGAATAATTTCGGAAAAATCACTTGTCGATGCGTTTCGAACTAACCAGTGTGGTTCATCATCAAGACAAGTTGAAGATCCAATCTAAGCGATAAGTTAAATAGGGACAGCACGGCATTCCAACAGCCATATTTTACTAATAAACAGGACCTCTAACGGCTAGGTTTGACCAAGGCCCAGGGGGAGATATCAAAAATAAAAAAAAAAAAAAAATAATTATTGTTATTTTTTTTAAATTTTTTTATTTTATTGATAATTAGAAAAAATTAATAAAAAATCAGATGTTAGGGGACCATTGTCATAAAATACTAATAATATTATTATTAATCCATATTCTATTATTAAATATAATTGAAATTAAAATTTTTATTTTTATATTAATTAATTTTATCATTATTATTTATTTATGTTTATTTTTTAATATATATTAAGTTATTAATACTAAATCACTATTATGATAAAGTAATAAGATAAACTAACATGATATTACTAATATAGATATTAATTAAATTTATTATTTATTTTAATTAACTTTAAGCTAAATTACTTAGCTTATGTCTGAATATTTGTATTAAAAAAATTTATTATAGCTACATTTTTTTACATTATAATCGTTAATGTTATATCTTTATTTATGAAGGTAATCTCTTTTTCTAGGAAAATTGGCCGAGGGTGAAAGATTCATTTATTATTAATTATATTAAAGAGTAATACAATATAATTTAAACCTAATTAAGGGAGGATAAAAGATAACTCGAAACAAAGGAAAGCAGGGATGAAGAGGTTAGGAAGATAGGGCTGGGATCCAGCAACTACTAATCTTCCAGCCGTCATCCTTATTAAGATTATTAGGCCTTTTTCGATTTCAAGGGCCTCTCTAAATTTAAGATGGTGAAACTGCACATCTTTTGCAATGACATGAGCCTTTTCTATATAGACATGATGTGAAAAATTATATATATAATAATAATATATATATATATAAAGATAATAATATATATAATAAAATAAATCATTTTTGATCCCTCCCCCTGGGCCTTGGTCAAACCTAGCCGTTAGAGGTCCTTTTTATCCGTTACTGAGTAAGATATAGTTATTGGAATGGCTTGTTGTCCGTATTTACTTATCTCTCATATTGTATCTTCAACTTGTCCTGACGATGAACCACACTGGTTGGTTCCAAACGCTTCGACAAATGATTTTTTATGTGATTTTACTGAAATTATTCTCTCAAACATAATAAAATTATAGTATTTATAGTATGTAGGTTTTTATAGTCAATAATAAGTTGATGTTAAAATTGTTTTTGGAATATGGTGTCATGTTTTTGAGGTGTGAGGTTTCAGGCAAACACTTTACCCATCTTTATCTAAAGAATGTTGGTGATAATTCTTGTGACACTAGTGGAAATAAGATGATGATAGATAAACTGGGTAAAGTCTGTTTTGTTGTGTTCAATAAAAACAATGAACTTATGGAAATTTGAATCACACTGTGTATGCATAGCAAGTCTAGGATATTATATGTGATCCTATGTATTGTTATTTGAAAATTTTAAGCCTACATCATACCTAGAGTGATACTTAGCAGAAGTATTGTATGGTACCTAGTTGATATTATAAAGGCTTGTACCTAGTGTCTCAATGAGATGGAGTTTGTAAATGGTATGTATTTATGTCTTTCTATATAACATGTAAAGAGCATATTTTCATAAGATCTAGATAAGTATGCATACCCCTTTGCCATGTGTGCTTAATAATTTGGATAACTTGTTTACAATAGTGTAAACCCTTTGCTATGGAGCTGTTAAACACTTGAAGGAGTGGGCCATGTGTTGGCTAGATGCTCTATGAGTGGACCATGCTAGTTGTAGAGTGTGGGGGGGTGTTAGGCCTAGAAACTGGACAATTTATATACATTTAGGGGAGTTCATCATGAAGTTGAATGAACCATGTACCTAAAGGAAATCCTATTAAATTGACTATTGTGTTGTTTAGGTAACCATGTATTTGAATTGATGATTGTTCCTCTATATGGATTTTGACAATCTGATGATTTTTGCATGAATGAGCTATGAGATAAGTGGCAAGTTACATTAGATATAGACTTTGTTGTTCAAGGGATTCTTAAAGTCATGGGAAATCATGGAGTAGATATAGACTTTGTTGTTCAAGGGATTATTAAAGTCATGGGAAATCATGTCTTGCAAAGGACTGGATGATGATGAAGACCTAGCCCATGAAAGACATAGGGAAATACTCAGTAAGGGGTTGGTGTTGGAATTGTTAACTAACTTTGTTGACCAAGGGGTTCTTCCAATCATGGAGTATTATGTCTTGTAAAAGACTAGATATTGATGAAAACTTAACCCAAGAAAAATTGAAACAAATACTCCATAGGGGAAGTATTGGAATTATTAACTCCTAGTAATTTAATAAATTATTATATTATATGAAAAAAATTGTTGATATTATGATGACCATGCAAAAATAAAGTTTTCTTTACCTAAAGATTTTATTTTTAAAAAGTTTTAATATATATAAATATGAAAAATTATAATGGTAATTGTATGATAATTATAAAATAAAATTTATCTTTATTGAAATTTTAAATCATTATATTAAAACAATTTAATTAAATACGAGAGATCCTCTCACATAATTAACATTCGCTTAAAAATGTTAAAAAATACAAAAATATCTATTTAAACAAATATATTTATATTTTATCAAATGATTTATCAAATAAAAACCCTCGAACACTAACTCCAAACTCGATGACAAAACAACCACTTCATGAAAGGGCCGAGCCATCTTTTGTCAAGGTTATTTATTAGCTTCCTGCCATGCATCAGAATAGAGGTTATTATCTTCATGCCATGATTTAGAGGTTTTCTGTTATCAGATAAAGGGTTGTTTATTGAGGTGGAGGAATTATTTGGATGGTCAAGAATAATAGGAATCGGATAAAAAAAAATTTAAAATTTTTTATACATGCAGTATTTGAATCATATTTTTATGGTGAAAATAGATTTAGCACCATCAAAAACATCTAAAACACCTAAAATTATAAATTTTGATATTTTTACTTAAATTTAAAAAAAAAAAAAACATCCCTTTCCCTTGCCCTCGCCCTCGCCCTCTCGCCCTCTCGCCCTAAGAAAGGGAAAACATCCGCCCACACGGCTCCAGCAATCGTGACAGGCACTGTTATCAAGCGATTTGACAGGTATTTTTATCTGCATTATTCTTTCCCAACCTCACATTTTAATATCTCGAAAGATTCCTCACGTACAATACCAGGTTACGTAGATACACGAATGCTACTCATGGTTACAAACTATATCTGATTTTTTTTATTGCTGGTACCAGTCAGACTTGGCATTGCAATAATTCAGTGGTTTCATAGTGAGGACTCTGTTTGCTAGGCCCTCCTTCTCCATAGCTGTAATTGCAGGTGAGGCTTCCTGTACTGTCATCTACCCAATCTCACTCCTCAGCCATGTCTAACGAAGAGCTTAATCGAGCCGCTGACCGACGGTAATCACAGTACAGCAGAGATACTCTTTCCTTTTTAATTTGCAATCTCTGATTTGGGAATTCATTTTTTTCGATACCCTGTTTCCTCTTAGTTATAATATGTGTGAATCAGTGATTCTGGGGAATGATCTTTGAATGCAGATTGGAGGGCAAGGTAGCAATAGTAACGGGTGGGGCAGCGGGCATAGGAGAAGCCATCGTTCGGCTCTTCACAAAGCACGGAGCCAAAGTCATAATCGCAGACATTGCAGACGAAGCCGGGAGAACACTTGCAGAATCCCTTTCCCCTGCGGCCACTTTCCTGCACTGCGATGTGAGCAAAGAAGAGGACATGAGCGCAGCGGTGGATTTGGCCATCGCGAAACACGGGCAGCTTGATATCATGTTTAACAACGCAGGAACTATAGATATTGTTGCGGTTGGAAGCGTGGCAGAGTACGAGGTGGAGCAATTCGATCGAGTAATGAGGGTAAACGTTAGAGGAACGATGCTGGGCATTAAGCACGCGGCCCGCGTGATGATCCCACGGAAGAAGGGCACCATAATCTCTACTGCAAGCGTTGCAAGCATTATAGGCGCGTCTGGTCCATACGCATACACGGCCTCGAAGCATGCAATCATAGGGCTGGTTAAGAACGGAGCAGCCGAGCTTGGGAAATACGGGATCAGAGTCAACGCTGTCTCTCCTTCTGGCATGGCAACGGCCCTTGTAGTCAATTACCTGAAACAAGGCAATTCCTCAGCTGTTTCAGAAGAGGATAAGGCCGCCGTGGAGGCCATCTCCAACAGTGTCGCAAATTTACAGGGGCCCACTCTAAAAGTTGAGGATGTTGCGGAGGCTGGGCTGTACTTGGCTAGCGATGAGGCCAAATATGTTAGCGGCCATAATCTTGTAGTGGATGGTGGAATCACTGTTGTTAATCATTCTTGGAGGCTCTACCGATGAGTTTGAATCAGATGAGTTCTCCTTAATAAATTTATAATAACACAGTTATAGTATTTTGTTTCTTAATTTTTAAATTGAGTATAGGTTGGAGTCAGGTTGTTTATTCGGCAGAAGAACATCAAGACTGGGAAGCTATTCTGCTATTTTTCTGCTGTTTATAAAACTGATGGGTCTCCAGCAATCCAGCAAGCAGATATCACCCGTCTACAGGAAACTAGTATACTCCGGAAAAAAATCAATCTGGTTCTTATTTTTCTTTTGTTTTTTTTGCTATCTCGATGGCAAAACACCTACTGGTCTCACTATATTCTCAATCTACAGTATGTACTGCATACATTTTTGACTTATAAAATATATATACAGCTTTTTGTCCTGGAAAAAAATGTATGGGTTGAATTATGTTCAATTTCAATGTTCCCGCAAATATTTTTAAGATTTTTTTTTTTTTACAAAGTTTGAATTAGAAATCTAAAGAGCTTAAATTCATCTCATTTTGGATTTATCGTAGGCCAATATTTAGAGTGTAAATTTTTTTGTCAAATTCACATTCCAAAAAGGATTTGCACTGTTTGATATCTCTAATTTTGGATTTATCATGCCTCTGTCAGAGTGTTCGTCAAATTCCACACTCCAAAAAAAGGTTTACATCTAGAGGGACACTCCAAAAAGAAGGTTTGCACCTCTAAAGATTTGATCCCTCTCTGCCCATCAAGGTTTACACCTCCCCGGATCTAAACCCTCTTGGCCCATGATAGATCCTGAGTTAGATAGATTTAGGCTCGTTATTTTTAATTGTTTTAAATTTTTTATTTTGGCAAATATGAATAAAATTTCAACTTTGATGAAAGACACACAAAGTTACACATCATACAAAGCTATAAAATACCTCTCTAAACACAATAAAAATTAAAATTAAATTATAAATAATATTTACATATATTTGCCCCGATGCGGGTGATCTCCGAGCCCAGCACGTACACCCTCAGCACGTGCCTGGCACGTTTCCTCCCACTCAGCAGCTGGATGGCCACCTGCATGCATTCAATCGACCCGATCTCACTGCAGAGGAATAAGTTTGGGTTATTGTGCGAGTTTATGATGGTACCCTCAGGCATTGAAGGTGCTCAGAGAATTGCAAACGCATTTATGCCTCCGATCAGGTCGATTATGGCGTCCAACAAGGATATAATTGTCCAGCTTCATCCCCGCCACTGCCATTCTATGTCTCAGTGCACTGGTAAGATTGAGTGTAGGTTCTGGTTTCCTGAGGTCGAGTCTGCTGAGCTTGCCTCTCCCCCATCCCCCAATTCTCAATCGTTCAGGTTTCACAGCTGTAAGAAGGCACTCACAATGCCTCGCAGCAGAGGTGTTCCACGCAGGGGAGGTTCTTCGGCTCCCAGAGGCCGAGCCCTGTATTCCCCTTCTCCGCTCATCATTCCAATCTCCTCAGCCTCTCCGTCTTCACCCCCCCTAATCCTGCCAAACCTGTGCCGAACTCCTCCTTCCAGACATCCCGCTTCACTTTCCGCAGCCATCTGAACCAGCCCGTTATCACCTTCACGACCACCATTATGGTTGCAAAAGAGGTGGATTTGCATGAAGACCCCATCAGCTCTTCCTCCACTCCATCTCCAGAGGAAAGTCTAGCTCAGGGTGTAGGAGAAGACCCGAAATTCACTGTCGAGCATATGCAGGAGGACTCCCCTGCCACTGAAGAGGCCACCCGCCAACGCACTCCGCCTCAGGGAGAAGTTATTGTTTGCGGCCCTGTTCAGCATGATTTTGGCATTCTTCATCTTGTCAACCCCTCAGAAGGTGGAGCGGAAGGCGATGAAGAGGTCACCTGGGTTGCTGCACCAAATATTCAAGCTAAAAGGAGCACCGACCCTCAGCCTTTGCACGAGTAACTTCTCCCTCTGCGCAGTCAGGCTGCGTCGCCTCCAAGGTCCAAGTTTTGGGTTAAACTCTCTATTTTTTTGTCTTTTAGATGTTCTACTCTCTGTTTTGTTCGGCTCCTTCTCCGTCCTCCACATATCTTTTTATAATGCTGGTCAAAGTTTCAATTTTCTTAAAGGTTGGTGGATGTTTCGTTTTTCTGGGAATTCTCATGGTCGCCGAAGAATACTCAAGTTGTTTTCTCCTCTGCCCGACGCTTTTTGCCTGCAAGGAGTAGTTCACTGGAATAGTTCTCTTTTTGTTGGATTGAAAACAATGTATTCAAACCTGCTAAGCTGTTCCTCTCTGCACTCTGGTTTTTCTACTGAGAGCTGGGACACTCGCCCTTTGAGACTGCGACCTCATTGTAAATAGTTCTTTTTTTCATATTAATAGATTTAATCCTTATCCAGAAAGGAAAAAAATAAATAAATAAATATTTACATATATTTTATTTTATTATTATAATTTTTTAAAACAATTTAATTCACAATAATATATATAAATATATAAAATCTAAAATTCAAATTTCATCCATTCAATAAATCAAACTTAAGAAAAACTTAAATATTTACTTTATATTTATTTTTGTAAAAGTATGAATTAACAAAATAATACCACTTTCAAACCACCAAAAGACTAAATATTATTATCTTATTTTTGTAATACATAGAACAAAATAAAACTTTCAAAAACCATTCCCGAAAAATTCATCTTATTTAATTTGATAATAATATCATAATTAAAATATAGAAAAAATAACCACCAAAAAAGACTTAAAATTATTATCATTATCTTTTGTTAATAAATAGAACAAAATAACCATTTCCAATACAAAAAGCCCATTCCCGGAAATCATCTTATTTAAGTTATAAATTTAATATCAAATAAAAAAATAAAAAAATAACCACCAAAAAAGACTTTAAATATTTATTGATCATTATCTGTTGTAAGAACATAGACAAAAAATCCATTTCAAACTAAAAGCCATTCCCTAATTCATCTTATAATTATAACATATATCAAATTAAAAATAAAAAAATTATATACAAGATATTAGTACAAATAAAACAAATAACATCAAATTAAAGATAAAAAGCTCATATACAAAATAGTATTATAGATAATTTTAAAATGTATATTTCATATATATATAATTTGGTTGCTAACCATTAAAATATATATATATATCTTTTTTTATTTCCTTATTACTAAGAAAGTTGAGTGGAGTAAAGTTGTGATGGTAGTTAATTTAAATTTGATTAAAAAAAATGCTTTAGCTAATACTATTTTATTTTTACATTTTGGATTTACAATTTCTTTGATATTTTCAAGTAAGGAGAGTGATTAATTTCTTTTTTCCATTACAACAATCTTTTCATATGAATATTCATCGATTTCTTTATTCAAATTATCATATTTTATATTTTTGAATAGAAAGAGATTATTGGTAATTTTCTTTTTTCCATTACAACAATCTTTTCATATCATTATTTATAAATTTCTTTATTCAAATTATCATATGTTATATTTTTAAATAGAAAGTGATTACTTTTATTTGTAATTTTTTTTATAATGGATTATGGAATGGGTTAATAGATCAAATGATCTTTTTCTAAATATTTGTTTTGGTTAATTTTGTTTAAATTTTTGTAGAAATTTTTAAAAACTTTGGATTTAAGTTGTTTAATCCATCCAGTGTTTCAATTATTTTTTAATGTGTTAGATCATATATACATTCAAAAATGTCATGTTTAAACAAATAAAAAATTACAAAGTATATTCGCGCATTCCAGCTATAAATCATTTCATCTATTAATGAAGAATACATTTTTGTTAATAAAATCTACTTAAATTAAATATGATTACTAAATAAGTTTTAATTATAATATACTAAAATACACTTTGTTACTTAATACTACACTATAAAAATTATACTAAATTAAAATTCAATTTTATAGATAAATGTATCTGATATGTTTATATGATTTTATATTATTTATATCTATATCATATTTATTGTATTAAAAGAGATTCTACAGCTCAATATAACACCGCCCAATGTAAAATCGACACATTTATTTTTAAAAATAAATATTTAGTTCTGATCCGCAGTTCTTCACTCCACCAACCGTTCCTGTTGATCCATTTTCCAAACCTTGCGTTCAGATCTTTCACCGCCTTTCAGTACTCGACTTCATCCAATGTGCGGTATGTGCTCGAATCATCAGATTGTAAATAAATAATTATTTTAATTGTGTTTTTTTTGTGCTAAAATTGTGTGTAAAATTTTTATTTGTGTTATTTAAATTGGTTTTTGATTGTATATATGGATTTAGCACGTTGAAATTTTTTAAGGCACTTTGATTGTGTAGGGGTTACCTATCAAACTTGTGATTTCAATAAATTCCTGCTAGGTTTTAGAGAAATTAACTTGAAAAACCCACTTGGAAAAGCTTCCAAAAAGTTTCACTAAAGACAAATTGAATAAAAATGGAGTTGTCTTTAGTGTGACTTTTTGGACTAAGGAGCTGTTTTAGTGTGATTTTTTGAACTACCATGTAAATTTGAAGTGAAATCTTGATCTGTGTTATCTAAACTAGTTTTTTGATTGTACATATAGATTCAATACCATAAAAAAAAAAATTAAACACTTTATTTTTTATTGAATAAATTGGTTTTATATTTATAAATAAATATTATTTTTAGCTTTTATTTGATGAATTTTTTAGAAATTTAAAAATTTACACTTTTATAAGTTGATCTTTCAGAACATGATAAATCAAGAATTAAATGAATCTAAGTTAATGGGAAACCTACCATTACCAAAGAAAAAGTGAGATGGTGTTCTTAAAAGCAAGGAGGAATCTTAGAAGGTGGAAAAGAAATATCAACTAAATTAATTATTAATGTTTAATTTGACATTTCACAACCGAGCTTAGAGCTTGAACCAATTATTCAAGCCTCGAATCGTGCTATAAAGGAATAACAATATCCTTGATGCCCCTGGAACAATCATTTTTTCCACAACAATGTAGGCATGTTGAATCTACAAAATGGTTACCAACTTAATGGGATGGGAATAACAAGTTCCTTGATGCACCTAGAACAGCAATAAGATATATATACAAAAACATGTTTAAATCTACCAAATGGCTACCAATTTAATGGCAATTGTACGAAGTTTTTTTTGTTAGAGATGGTAAAAAAATTATTTGTTTTTGAAAAGTGTTCATCTATAATCATTTTACTAAGATTATTTTTTATGTTTTAAATTTTTTTCTATATTATTTGTTTGATTTTTTAGACAATTTTGAAAAGTGTTGATACAGTATTAATTTTTGGGTTTATTTTTCATGCATCTAAATTTTTTTATTATTAAGTATATGTAAGTTTTTTAAAATGTTAGGGATTTTCATGTAATATCAACTTTTTCTTATTTGCTAAGTATATACAATTTTTTTAAATGTTGGTTATTTAAAAAAAATTCAAGTTGACTTATTCATCTTCTTGTCCAAACATGTTTTTTTTTTTGGGTTTTTCAATCTTTTTTTTTTGTTTTTTGCAAAATTTATATTCACATTTTGAAATTAGGATTTTTTTATATACTTATATATCGTTAATTAATATTTCAATACACATAAAAATACACAATTTCCAAATAGATATAATTTTTATTAAAAAAATTGAATAAAAAAGTTTTAAATTAACAAATTTATGAAATTTTTATGAATTTTATCTATAATAACATTTGCAATATTTTTTTTCCCTTCAGAAAATAATGTTTCACGTAGAATTTTAAGTAGAATTAACAAAACAAAATGCCAAAAAAATAAAAGTTTAAAAAAAAAGTCAAAATAAAAAATAAAAATGTTTAAAACAAACACAAAATAATTTAAAACAAAAGGGAAAAAATATTTAGCAAAAAAGAAAAATAAAAAATAAAAAATAAAAACATTATAAGCATGTTAAAATCCAAATTTGTTTAAAAAAAATATATTTTTTTTCTTTTTTGTCTGTCGAAAAAACAGTGATTATATTATCAGAAAATCAACAAATAAAATACATCTCCATAGGCTTAAAATTTCATTTAAGCCTAGATTTAAGGAACAAGTAGCCTAGAGGAAGACCATGACAACCGGTGTCACTTGTTATTGTCGGTTGACTTACAGGTCAGTACTTACAAACCACAAAATAGGCAAAAATACATATAATAGGAATCCACATTATGGAGGTGGATTTGGAGGAAACGTTGGAGGAGAAGCAAAGAGAGCAGTGTGTTCATGCATGTAGAAGTCTATGTGCACCACCCTCGCTTCCAAGGAGCAGAGGTGGTCATTTGTTCGCAAGTGATGATGACATAAACTTTCCGCTGAGTCCAGGATCTCGTTCTTCATGTGTTGAAGATCATTGATATCAACTACCAATTCATTTCTATCTTCATACCTCTACTCCCTTAGAGTATTGATATTGAGCTAAATGTCGGTAATTTGAGTTGCAATAGACTCCAAGGAGGCGGGGGCATCTACCTGACCCAGGGAGCGAGCTGGTGACAAAGCTGCACCCTCTCCCGAATGATGGATGCCAGTAGTTTCAGTAGCAGAGCTTGGCTCCTCTTCCTATTGTCGCCTTGCCATGCGTGGAGCCGCCCCTCTTCGGTGCGCATGTCCCCTCTGATGGGGCATTAGAACACTGTCGTAACCACTAGCCACCCTTGAGAGGATGGTGTTCCACCTAACTAGAGAAAAGAACCAAAACAAATTATATTGAACTTGCAGAAGGAGTAAACCAAAGACATTATCGAGATCTTTAGCAACCCTGCACTTTCGAGACTGAGGCACTGTTCTGAACACTATCCACCCTTCCGCGAAGGTAGCACCAATGGTAGAAGAACAAGAAGTTGCAGAGGGAGCCCAAGAGTCCATTGGAGATGACCTTACATAGAGCTCACTGACATACAAGACACCACCGATGATATGGCTAGTAGAGTCCCCCGCACCGAGATTTCACCACGACCAAACCGAGAGAAAGCATAAGTCCCATGAGCTATCCCAATTCACCCAGAGAAAGGGCTGACATCTTGGATATTCATGCTGTTACAGGGCCGAGAGAGCCCCCATATCCCATGGCCATTCTAACTGCTGGCGGTCTCCCTCCTCTAGGATGTAAGAAATGTAAAGACCGTGTCCATCTACCCGTACCCGAAACTGCAGCCAAGAAACATTAAGACTAGACAAACTATGCACCAAACACTCCCTCCTCATTTCCTAAAGTCGTCGAATAGCCTTCCGAGCTCTCCCTGCCTTCATATAAACTAACGCAGGAAAACCCACATATACCCACAATACGCATAAAACAATTCATATATCTATTTGCCCCAGGAATTTTAACTCTCTCTGCCGATTCAAATCCTCATTACTTAATGCATAATGGTTTAAGGCCCCTTACTTAAGTCTTATGTAGAATGATTTCATAAATTAACACAGTCTAACTCTTTGTTCAAATCCTTCATCGAGACTCTACACTCTACCTCATTAAGTCTTGATTAATCCTTAACCTTTATGCCACACACATTAATCAAACCCCATAAACCCTTTATTCTTTGCTTATTCATGGACTTAACCTGCAAACCATCTATCGGCACTTTAATCCCATTATAATTATTTTATAACAGAATACACACAAAACATATGTAAACCATACCTTTTCTTAATTCCTCGCCTATGCACGTTTCTCGATGCATGCCTTATCGCTATCGCAATCCTCCTTTCGCATCTCACTAACACACGACTTTTTATCGCATTCGATATGCGATAACCCTCTGGACTTCAATATAATATAAACCACATTCATTACTTTCTCGGGTCCACTCTTCTATCGCACCTCACAAATCCTTTCACCTGTTTAACATCACATACCACATTATTTATCAACTCAGTCCACATCGCATGTCGCATTGGTTAAGGGATAAGGTGTATCTCCCATGGATATTTGCGATGCGATCAAATCTCCAATCGCATCGGACATCGGAATCGCATATCGCATTACTTATGGCCCAAGGTAAGTTCCTCCCATTGGACTATTGCGATGCGGATTCCACGGTGATCCTCCATCGTTGATCCAATCACTTAATCCAACGATCGGCGATGATCCCGCATATCGCAATTGCAATTCCCTTAAGGTCGATCCATTCACTTACTTGATAAGTTGTGATGGAATGTTCATAACTCCATTCCGTGCGACTTGATCTCATCCATTGATCTGATAGATCCAATGGTGCCTGTACATTAACACTTCATTCCTCTGTTCTTCCTTTTTACTTGGGTTTTATGATATTTCTTCAATGTTTCTCTAAAGCTCAGTTACTTCATGGTTCTTCATCCTTTCACTATTCGGCTGCACGACTCCCTCCTGAGCTTAGTTCTATGTGTTTCCTTAATCACGATCGTTCCAAACATTACTTTGGTTCTTCGAATGGTTTCAAAGGTCCATAACAATCCGCTGTCTCGTTCTCCTCTTTGTGTTCACCGAACTCCACCTGCATATATATGTTATATAGAATCTCTAATACACACATAATTTATCATTCCATATTCCAATCACACACTTATACAGTTTTGAATCAATCTTTGTATATATAAATACATATTTACACAATTTCTCTCTCAGGCCTGATCTTCTAATGTCAATTGCCTCTGTTTACAACTTGCCCGTAGGCTCACAGTCACACTCTAACTAGCTAACCTATCCAACCTCTCTCTTGATTTTGCCTTTTAGGCTTACATTTATACAAAGGGATTCTAAAACCAATTCCTGTTTTAGATCCATAAACTCCTCAACAAAATCCTAGAATCTCTTCCTTATCTCTAAGGATCTTCTTCAATCCCCAAAATCATGAATTAGCTCCTAATATGAGTTTTACAATTAATTATCAAATCCTTCAATCTCTCAACTATCCTAAATCTCTCATATTCTCCTACATTCGAGAATATTTACAAATATGTCTCACAATATTCAATTAAATCCTATTCTCATTAAAATCACTCAAAATCCTAAATAATTACATTAATTCACACTTAGGAAACCAACTTCCTTGAAAACACAAGACCCCCTATGCCTTACTAAAATACAATGATATTGTTGAGCTGATTGCTCCTGCATCAGACTCCCAAAGTAGAAAATATTCATGATCTCCAGATCATGTGTGTTCATAAGTTAATAGAAAACCTCCAGGGTCCCAAACTTTAGTTTGTAACTGCCCAAATGCTTTGCACCTCTATTGCTGTATGTTCGTTGCCTTTTGTTTCATCTTCCTTTCCTTGTCAATCAGGTTCAAATTCTGATCGATCATCCTTCCTGCTACTATCAATCTCCTCTATATGATTTTTTTCATCATTAGCTACCATAATTCTTTAGTCTCTGTTTCCAGCACATCCTTTGGACTGGTCCATACTCTGCCACTTACTTCTTCCTCTTTCGTTTTGTTTCAGGTCATTGTTGTTGTTGTCCACTAACTCTTCAATCTGTTGTTCCACTCTTTGAAGTTGTCGAATTCTTATTTGTTATTTGCTTATTCTTGTTGCCTCCCTTTCATCCTTACCTTCTTTCACAGTTATTCCTTTCTGTATTGAATCTTGACTTTCCAGCGTTCTCTCTAGCAATCGAACATCTCTGTTCCATCGATTTAATACATCCACAAAATCCCCTTCTTTCATTTTTATTTGGCTACTCATATGTGTTAAATTTCCTCTAGCATCTGTAACTAAACCTGCACTCATAAAACAATTGTTAAAACAAAAATCATAAGGCTTTTGTGCCTTTCTTCCTTTGGCAACAATTCAGCTTGCTTCTCTAATTATTCCTCCTCTGTCAGCACATCAGCATGCTGTTTTGAATTCCCAGCAGAATTCTCG